>OZ012739.1:62348876-62380488 GCA_963859935.3 Lathyrus sativus | reverse complement strand
AAGAAGAACTTATAAAAGTTTTAACAGAAGTTCTTAAAAGTTATAACAATATCAAACTCAAATACAAGAAGCTGAAAAGCAATCTTGAATCTGAGATTGATCTTCTGAAAACAGAACTTGTTGAGCAAAAAGAAATTAATCTGAAAATCAAA
The DNA here is from genome assembly GCA_963859935.3 of Lathyrus sativus. Taxonomy (NCBI): domain Eukaryota; kingdom Viridiplantae; phylum Streptophyta; class Magnoliopsida; order Fabales; family Fabaceae; genus Lathyrus; species Lathyrus sativus. Next base: position 62,380,336 of record OZ012739.1, on the reverse strand, counting down.
AATGACTTTGAAATAACTCAACAAGAATCTGAATCTGAGACTAAGTCATGTGAAAACATTTTAGAAAAATATGACTCTAGCTTTCAGAGATTTCTTACTAAGAGCATAGACAGAAGCAAGATGGCTTCTATGATCTATGGTGTTAGTGGAAACAACAGAAGAGGTATTGGATATGAATCTTCATCTGGAAGCAATCCAAAACCTGTTGACAAACTTTTCATCAAAAAGACACCTCTGTATTCTCAATTTAAATTTGGTCACTTAAATGACATTAAACACACAAGCTCTGAGAAGAATACTTATGTGTTTAAACCCAAGGCAAGTCAGAATAAACATTATGTTGAAAAACAGAAGTTTAGACAAACCTACAAACCAACTAACCCCAAAGGACCCAAGAAGATCTGGGTACCTAAAAACAAAATAATTCCTGTTGCAGATGTTCTTAGCAGCAAGGTCAGGACGCCAATCATGGTACCTGGACTCTGGATGCTCACGACACATGACAGGAGAAAAGTCTATGTTCCAAAGCCTGGAACTTAGATCTGGAGGTGACGTGAAGTTTGGAGGGAACCAGAAGGGCAAGATCATTGGATCTGGCACTATTGGAAATGGTAAACTTCCCTCTATTACTAATGTTTTACTTGTTGAAGGGTTAAAGCATAACTTATTGTCCATAAGTCAATTAAGTGACAATGGTTATGATATTACCTTTAATCAAAAATGTTGTAAAGCTATTAGTCAAAAGGATGGCTCTATCCTATTTAGTGGTAAGAGGAAAAACAACATTTATAAAATAAATCTTTCAGAACTTAAAGTTCAAAATGTTAAATGCCTCTTGTCTGTTAATGAAGAGCAATGGGTCTGGCACAGAAGATTGGGCCATATTAATATGAGACGTATATCTCAGATTAATAAACTTAATCTTGTCAGAGGACTCCTTAATCTGAAGTTCACTTCAGATGCTCTTTGTGAAGCATGCCAGAAAGGGAAGTTTTCAAAAACATCTTTCAAATAAAAAAATGTTGTTTCTACTTCTAAACCACTAGAATTACTTCATATTGATCTGTTTGGACCAGTGAAAACTGCATCCATCAGAGGCAAGAAGTATGGATTAGTCATTGTTGATGACTTTAGTAGATGGACATGGGTAAAGTTCTTAAAACACAAGGATGAGTCACATTCTGTGTTCTTTGACTTCTGCAAGCAAGTCCAGAATGAAAAGAATTTCAAAATTATAAAATTCAGAAGTGATCATGGTGGTGAATTTGAAAATAAATTTTTTGAAAAATATTTTTCTGAAAATGGCATTGCTCATGGTTTTTCCTGTCCTAGAACTCCACAACAGAATGGGGTTGTAGAGAGGAAAAACAGAACTTTGCAAGAAATGGCCAGAACCATGATCAATGAGACAAATCTGGCAAAACATTTTTAGGCAGAAGCAATCAACACAGCCTGTTACATTCAGAACAGAGTGTCTGTTAGACCTCTTCTGAAGAAGACTCCTTATGAACTGTGGAAGAACAAAAAGCCCAACATTTCTTATTTTCATCCTTTTGGATGTATTTGCTATATGTTAAACACTAAGGAAAATCTGAGCAAGTTTGATTCCAAAGCACAGAAGTGTTTCATGCTTGGATATTCTGAACGCTTTAAAGGCTACAGAGTATACAACACTGAGACACAGATTGTGGAAGAATCCATTCATGTCAGATTTGATGATAAGCTTGGCTCTGAAAAGCCAAAGCAGTTTGATAACTCTGCAGATAGGGAAGTAGTCTTTATTGACTCTGAAGTTCCAGAAGCAGACAAAATTCAAGTGAAGGAACCAGAAGCAACTTCACATGCTACTCCTTTAACTTCTCAGATGAATAATCTAAACATTTCTGAAGAGTCAACTATTAGAGGATCATCATCCAGAATTAAAGCTTCTCATCCAGAGGATGTCATTATTGGAAAGAAGGATGATCCCATCAGAACAAGATCCTTTCTAAGATCATCTGAAGCATCACTATTTGGACTAGTGTCAGAAATTGAACCATCTTCTGTAGATGAAGCTCTGCAAGACAATGATTGGATTATTGCCATGCAAGAAGAGCTAAATCAATTCAGCAGAAATGATGTATGGGATCTAGTTCAGAGACCTCAAGGATTCAATATAATTGGTACAAAATGGGTCTTCAGAAATAAGCTAAACGAGAAAGGAGAAGTTGAGAGGAATAAGGCAAGGCTGGTTGCTCAAGGGTACAGTCAGCAAGAAGGTATTGATTACACTGAGACATATGCTCCAGTGGCAAGGTTAGAATCTATACGCCTTCTTATTTCCTTTGCTGCACAAAATAACATCACTCTGTATCAGATGGATGTTAAAAGTGCCTTTCTTAATGGTATTATAGAAGAAGAAGTTTATGTCCACCAACCTCCTGGTTTTGAAAATGAAAAATTTCCAGATCATGTTTTCAAATTAAAGAAATCTCTATATGGATTAAAATAAGCTCCCAGAGCTTGGTATGAGAGATTGAGAAATTTTCTTCTGGAGAAGAATTTCATCAGAGGCAAAGTGGATACAACACTCTTTTGTAAAACAATTAAGAAAGATCTTCTAATTTGCTAAATTTATGTAGATGATATTATTTTTGGATCAACAAATTTTATGCTTGGAAAGGAGTTTGCTACATGTATGCAGGCAGAATTTGAAATGAGCATGATGAGAGAACTCAGATTCTTTCTAGGAATCCAAGTTAATCAAACTCTAGAGTGCACCTACATACATCAGACAAAATATGTTAAAGAATTTCTGAAGAAATTTAACATGTCTGACATCAAGCTGGCAAAGACTCCAATGCATCCTACTAGCTCACTTGGCAAGGAAGAGGTAAGTAAGAAAGTAGACCAGAAGCTCTACAGAGGTATGATTGGCTCTCTTCTTTATCTTACTGCTTCTAGACCTGACATATTGTTCAGTGTTTGTCTGTGTGCTAGATTCCAATCAGATCCTAGAGAATCACACTTGACAGCTGTCAAGAGGATTCTAAGGTATCTGAAAGGTACTTCTAATGTGGGTTTGTGTTACAGAAAATCTGATGATTTCAAATTAGTTGGATTCTGTGATGCTGACTACGCTGGAGACAGAGTGGAAAGAAAAAGTACTTCTGGAAGTTGTCAATTTCTAGGAAGAAATCTAATCTCCTGGTACAGCAAGAAGCAACCCACAATTGCACTTTCAACCATAGAGGCTGAATACATTGCTGCTGCTGGATGTAGCATGCAGATGCTCTGGATGAAGAGTCAACTAGAAGATTATCAAATTTTTGAAAGTAACATTTCTATCTTTTGTGATAATACTTCTGCTATATGTTTATCCAAGAATCCCATTTTACATTCTAAGGCAAAACATATAGAAATTAAGCATCATTTCATCAGAGACTATGTTCAGAAGGGAATCATAAATTTAGCCTTTGTTGATACAGATCATCAATGGGCAGATATTTTTACAAAACCCCTTGTTGAAGATAGATTCAATTTTATTCTGAAAAATATTGGTATGGATTTTTGTCCAGAATGATATTTATTAGAAGCAAATTTTTACAAATGCAAAAATGCTTAATGCTCTGAAGTATTTCTTCTGATTGTTTATTTTATTCTGATCAATATTTCCTTTGTGAAACTCTGAACTAACAATCTTTAGAAGATCTGAACGTTGGCTAACGTTTCATTTCTTAAGAGAATTCAGAACAACATGCAAGCAACCACGTGTCACACCAAATCTGAAGAGGTGGCGTGTACACAACTGAAGAGACGTTTGAGTTGAAGTTTGAATAGTGAGAATCTTGGTTTTCCCCCCCAAATTGTCAGAAGCAATTAATGTTTTGAAATGATTATTATTCTCTTCATTTATTGCTTGATAAAACGTGCATTTTTCTGACTGTTGATTTGCCTAAGTGTTTTAGTATAAATACTTGACCTGTATTCACTTTTACACTTTTCACATTCTCAGAAATTACATGCGTTTTCATCTCCTCTTTTCTCTGCATAAAAACCCTATACCTAAGCGTTTGACAAAGCATTCTTCAATGGCAACTTCATCATCAACAGCTGCTCAATTCCAATCTTCTATGGCTGCTGTAACTTCAGAAAACATGGGTGTTGCTCCATATTCTCCTCCCAAAAGAACTCTTCTAACCCCTGTTGATAAGTTGGAAGTTCTTTGTGAATCTATGGTTGAGTTTGATTCTCTGGCAGAAAATGGGTTTGAGTTTCGTTCCATAATTGGAGCTCAAGGATGGGTTAAGTATTTTGATAGGCTCTTTGGACCAGTTTACCCTCTCCTTGTGAAAGAATTCTGGATTCATGCATCAGTTTACCCCAAGTTCATCTTATCTTCTGTGCTGGGAAAAGAAATTATTATCACAAAAGATTTGATAAGAAAATTAATAGGTTATGAAGAAACAGATGGTGTTTCTCACTTGCCAACTGGGCGTGTGGACATGGATGAGGTTTATGAAGAAGTAATGACTGCTGGTCAAGCTTCTAACAAATTCAAAGATCTGAAGCCTGATTACAAGATCTGGGCCAAGATCTTCATGGGATGCATCCACCACATGAAGTCAACCAATTCTCCAGACTATGTCAATAATGAACAGCTGTATTTCATGTATTGCCTTAGTCAGAGCACCAAGATAGATCTTCCATACATTCTGTTTATGCATCTGTGGAACCATATTAATGCATCTAGAGAATATGTGAAAGAGAAAGGACAGAAGATCAGAACTTGGATCCCCTTTGGAAGGTTGATCTCAGGTCTTCTTACTGAGAATGGTTTGGTAACTGCTCTGTACGCTGCTGGAGTTACAGAGGAATTAGAATTTATAATGGGAAAGCCTCTGAATGCTAAAAGTCTTCTGAGACTCAAAATTATTGATGAACTCACAACAGCTCCCAAGAAGCTAAATGTGTCAGAATTGAATAAGAGGGTTCCTGTAGATGACTTTCCTTTATTCTTTGCTGAAGAACCCATACATATAGTGGTTATGTATATTGATGAATGCAAGAAGGAAGGAAAACCTGTTCCTGCTAATGTGATTCAGCTAGCTAGACAACCACTACCAGATACAGGAGAAGAAGAAGCACAACTCCAGAGGAAAAGGACTCAGCCTGTAGAAGAATCTGAACCTGTTCAGAAGAAGGTCAAGATTGCTAAGAAGCCCAAGAAGCTCTTGAAGAGAAAAGAATCTGAAGAAGCTGCTTCTATACCTACCAAGAGGATCAAAATAAAAGGTACTAAATCTTTTGTATCTTCTGCAAAACTTGTTATTAATGATTCTAATGTTAAGTCTGTACCAAATCCACCTTCTACACAAACCACTTCTGTTACTGCCCCCAGCTCCATATCACCACAAAAACAATCACCTATTCTAACTCAAACTACAACACAAACAATTCCAACACCAACAGTTTCTATACCAAAACCCTCTCAACCCAAAATCCATATCAAACAGTTTGTTCCAAGAACACAACCATCAGAACAACAACCATCAGAACATCCTCCACAACATTCTGTTCAACAACATTCATCTGAACAACTAGAGAAACAACAACAAGAATCTCAACCAGAAAAAGCCTCTAACAATCCACCATCAAATAATCCACCTTCTGAACCCATTGCACCTGTTACTTCTGAACCTACAAAAGTAACTTCTGCTCCTGTTTCATCAGAACCAATAACTATTCCTTCTGATTCACCCATCTCAGAACAACCATCCAAACCATCTGACATTCCTTCAAAACCTACCAATACTTCTGAAACTCACATCCCTGAGACAGAAGTTCTTTATGTCACACCACTAAAAATGGTGTTTCAAGTATCTTCTACCTCTTGTACACCAACCACATCCTCTAACTCATCAGAATCAGAAATCCACCCAGATTTTCTAATCTCTCCATCTGAAAAATACTCTGAGATAAACCAACCTGAAACTACCATACCTTCAATAACTCCCATTCCAGATCCTATTCCTCCACCTGCACCATCATCTGAGATATTAATCCCCAATTCCAATCCAACATCTTCTATATCCTGTGCCCAAGTTTCTTCTCTTTTTCATAATCTGTCTTATGGTTTCAAACTGAAAGATTTTTATGACAGAGTTGAACCTTCTGAACCCCTCAACCCTTTGAAACCAAAATCCACAATGATCCTTCCATCTGTGATTCTTAATTACTTAAAATCTATGACAGATGTAGAACCTTTAGCAACCATATCACACTCTGCAAAATCTGATAAAGCTGTTGTTTCAGCTCTGCAAATTGCATCTGATAACACTGTTGCATCTGTTGAACCACCAAAATCTTCTTTCAAACCCTACTCAAATGCACCTTTTGATGTTGTTACCCCTCACAGAAGAGCAAAACCTCATTTGCTTAATGCTTTAGTCAGATCTAAAGAAAAAGCTGCTGAGATACCCTTCATTCCATATTATCCTCCTCCTCTGATTTCCATCCAAAAATCACTTTTTCCACCAACTCCCCAACCTAAACCTATAAATCTGGTAACCTTGTTACAACCACAGCCCAGACTTAATATTGATCATTTATTTTAAACATTTTTTCAATAAATACAGATGTATTTAGGGACTGTTCAGAAGAAATGCTCAGAAACAATGGATGCCAAAGAATCTGACATCATCTGGAACGGATTCATCAACAGATTCAACACTGTAGCTTCAAATCTGAAGAACGTCTGTTCTGATGATGCAAAGCTCAGAGCTGCAAGGACTCTATTCTGGACTCTCAACAAAACTGAACCTCTGCTTCGTTTAGATGCTCCTCCACCATCAACAGAATCCACTGATAATGCATTGGCTATGACTCTGGTAGACCCCTCCTCAGAATCTACAGAACCAATGAAAATTGACTCTGTTCAGGCTACAGAACCTCATCATAATTCTTCATCTGAGATAAAGAAAGAGCATCCAGATTTTGAAGATAAGATTGCTGCTCTGGAAGCTGGACAGTCAGAGATAAAATCCTGGATGGCTAAGCAGGATAAGAAGTTTGAGGATATGACAGAATGGATGTTAAAGCAAGATGAAAAGAATGAAACTATGACTAAGTGGATGTCCAAGCAAGAGCAATCATCCTCTGAGATTACAGATCTATTGAAGATGCTTTTGTCCAAACACTCTTAGATATTTGTTTTCATTCTAATGTTTTTGCATCTGTTGTTTGCATCTGTACCTTATTGCTATATCTTCTAATGTTTGCCTATGTACTCTTGCTCTGATCTTTTGAATGAATCAAAGTTTTCTCCATTAAATTATCTTATTTATTGTTTCCTTTTATTTGTCTTTTAAAAAGTTTTTACTTTTTGCTTATGACAAAAAAGGGGGAGAAAATATAGATCTGAACTGTTTAATATAACTTCACCAGAATGAAACTTCAGACATATCTATTCTATCTAACATTTAATTTGACTATTTCAGAACATTTGATAAGTACATTCTATAAAAGAAACTCTGAGTCTCTCAGATCATTTGTCTTTTATCAAACTCTGAATCTTAAATCTGCAAGACATTCTGACCTTCAAATGTTATAAGAACAAACAAGATCTAACTCTGAAGATTACTCAAGACAAAAGGGAAGTTTCTATTCCTTATTCATATTTAACTCAGGGGGAGATTCATCATCTCAGGGGGAGTTATAATTCTATATGTTCAGTTAAACAAAATTTCTGATACTTTTTGTCATCATCAAAAAGGGGGAGATTGTTAGAACACAGATTGGTTCTTAATAATAACTCTTTGTTTTGATGATAACTGTTAGGAAATTTTATATTTAAGAATTATATACTCTAAAATTTGCTTGTAAGTTTTACTGCAGATTGAAATGAAATTAACTCTCTAGAAGCAAATCTGTATTGTATACAAGAAGTTATCTTGACTCTGAAGCGCCAGATGCATCCTGCAGAAGATTCTGATTGCTGTTTACAGAAGATCCTGAGCGTAGTCTCCAGAAGGATCTGAAGCAAGAAGATCCAGAAGATTCTGAAGCTAGTCAAAAGCATCTGAAGCTAAGAAGAATATTGTATGAAGAGTTTCTCAAAGAATAATTTCTACAGAAGTTTCTGAAAGTACTAATGCTGCCAAGTACTGAAGATCTGTGTCAAATATGCTCTGATGATCAACACGCTGAAAGCACACATGCTGCAGAAGACTCTGATACAGCAAAGTTCTGAACATCATTAGAAGACTCTGACTCAATCAGACTCTGAAGAACTTGCTGAAAACTGAAGAAGAAATATTCAAAGATTATATCCGTTGGAGTAAATCAAACGTCTCTTTCCTCATTAGTGCTAGACACAAGAACACAGACAAAAAGGATTTTTCTATGCTTTCTACTTCTAGGAAAGGTCACTTGATGTGAAGACAAAAAGGCTCAGACCTTTTTGGGACACTCTTCTCAACGCTCAGCTTCCTTAGATCAGCTGCCTATAAAAGGAAGTCTCCACCAAATTCTTCAGTTACACAATTTGCTGAAAAGAAATCATATTATTCAAAGCTCTCATTCTTTCATATTCTTCTTAGAATTTCTTGTACTTAAACTTAAGAGAAAAATCACTGTTGTGATAAAAGCTTTTTAGAAGCATTCATACTCTTGTATTTGATTTACATTGATTGTAAAGGTTTTTCCTTAAGAGGATTCAGTTGGAATCAGTAGCTCTTGAGAATACTAAGAACAGTTGTTCTTAGGTGTTACTATTGTAATCAGTTTGATTAAATAGTGGATTAAGTCCTTGTTGAGAAAGGCAAATCACTCTAGGAAGGGTGGATTGTAGTAGTTGTTTTAAACGAACCAGGATAAAAATAATTGTGTCATTATTTTTAAAGTCTTAATCTTTCATACTTATTCAACCCCCCTTCTAAGTATTATCTCACCTTCAGGAACAACATCTTGTCATTCTACCCCAGTGATTACTCCACTAGGAACAACATCTTGTCATTCTACCCTAGTGAGTACGAGTTTTGCACATACATATATTTTCATAAAACAATCATATGCACTTAAGACCGTTCTCGCATCTTAATCTCATGCATACTCAAATAATCCATTACACAAGAATTATATCATGATTGCACACACAACACATATTCCATATTGTTGCTACTGCGAAAATCGGCGCCGGCTGAACAGAAGAGTCGCCACCGTGCGTTATTTATCCCAAAGGAGAGAAAGGAAACGCTCTAAGTAAACCTACCGCAAAGACGGGAAAGGAATGGTCGTCGCAACCAAATCCTGGATTCGGGAGTCGGTTACGCAAGGGGAAGGTATTAGCACCCCTCACGTCCGTCGTACTCGACGGGATCCACGCTTGTTTTCTAGTACGGATTGTTATTCTATCTATTCTACAGGTCTGGGGTTAAAAGAGAAAAGAAAATGACTCGGCAAAGTATCGCACTTTATGCCTACGTATTCCCGTCTGGAACGAGAAATCAGAGTCAACGTAGTTCGCCTACCTACGGGAAAGGAAGGGAAGGTTGCTCGCTAGGATATCGCATCCTATGCCTACGTACTTTCATACAGCATGAAAGATCAGAGCAAACGTAGTTCGGGCTACGGAAGATACAGATTTGTTTGACTGTTTTTTATCCTTCTGAAAAAGGTTTTCTCCTGATTACGGGTCCAAGCGGACAAAAATGACGTTTTTGATTGGTTTACAGTCTTTTACGCAAGAACTGTTTTTTATTGATGTTTAACCTTTTATTGTATTTTTGATTGTTTTGAGATGAGAAGAGAAAGAACTCTAAAACCTAGGGTTAAAAAGATGGGAATCAAAATCTACCCTAACATTGTCATGCATGGGTTAACACCTAATGTCTGTCATATTTCTCTCTTGCGCAGAGAGAAATAGAGATCCTAAGGGATAAACGGAAAAGCAACAACATATATACAGTAAAGCAGTAAAATGCATGAATGCAGCAGTACAAGCGAGGCAAGGGAGCCCCACTCAACCTCGAACCTAGAAAACAATAGGCAAAGTGAAACAACTTCACTTCAACACTATGGGAAAAATTAACAAACAATACAGCAAAGAAAATAAAACCCTACAACCAGCTCTGACAGCCCACCAGCTCCTACAGCAGCAGCTCTGAAAAACATCCATCTCTGACAGTAAAACAGTAACCTTCCAATGAACCCCAAAGTCAAACTCCAATGATACCCAAGCTACAACAAGCTTCCATCTTCAAGAAATCACCAGGCTCAAGCAAGCACAGAATCTTAACCAGTTGACAGCATCAGACAGCAGATAGCTCCAGACAGCAGTAAAACCTAGCTTCAACAACTTCACAGTTTTGACATGAATAATCTTCATCTTTGTCAATCTCTGATCTTTTTCTCTATCTTCAAATGACTTCTTTCTTCAAGGCAAGCACTCCAGCAAAGAATTGATTTATCAGAATAAATTGAATGTCAAACAGTTCATTGACAACCAAAGGAAGTCTATGAATAGTTGACATTGTAACAGACTGTTTCCCTCAAAGTTCTACCTCCTAGATAAGACCACTTATCCCTCCAAAGGAGGGAGGTGAATATCATAGAGGTACTTTTAATCATTGATAAGAATGGAAGCAAAGGAAGCTATCCATGTTTGTGAAAAAATTCAGTCTATTCTAAGGCTCTGCTTATTCCTCTTATTTCCTATGTCTTCAAAACATCTTCAATCCAGGAAATCTTCATGCACAAAGCTTTGATTATTATCCTCAATTTTATCCTTTGATGTCTTCATGCTCCACAAGCTCAAACCATGCCTACACCCCAAATAAAAACCCAAAAGCCCAAGCAAGCAACATAAACTCCAAATGGGAGCACCAAACAATCACACAATTTGCAAAATATACTGAAAATAGTAAAATAGTATTTAAAATTCTAAGATCAATTCTAAGGGAAATTCTACATCTACCCTACATACCCTATATGTCCCATAACCTAACTCATGCTAAAAACCCCAAAAGAAAATGGTATAATGCACCTATGTTGAGTTTAAACCATAAAACTATCACCCTAATATTCTCTAATCAAAACTAATCAAGATTTAATCACAAAACTGTGAAATAAATCTCTAAGGGAACTTAATGCTCCAATATAGCTAGTACAAAAATAATGGAATCAAAATATGAATTTAAATGACCAAACAAAATTCACCAAAATGATATGTACAAACAAAATGGAAATAAAAGCAATTAAATGTGAAAATTCACCATAAATGGAAAAATGCCTAAAATGATATTTTTATTTTCTTATAATTTTCTTGAAGCCATTACCAAAATGTGGGAAAAAATCCCATGTCAAAATGATGATTTATGGATTTTTTATGAATTTATTTGTAAACTATGCAAATAATAGGAAAAAAAAGAAATTCAATTAACATGAAAACAACAGGGGGGGTGGTAAAAGCAGCTATTTACATTTCAGAACCATGTTGGGACCAGGAGGGGGGGGGGGTGCGCTGGGCCCAGGTATGATAATTCAGAAAAAACAAAAAAACACAAAACAAAAACTGAGGGTGGGCGCAGTTAGTGAGTAAATTCGCTGTGCATTTCCTGATGGGCCCCAAACTGGGGGTGTAAACATTAACTCTGCTAGGCCCCAAACAACATTCCTACCAGGGAGAGGGGGGATGGACGAGAAATAATAGGAGTATGGTCAGAAACTTGGGATTGGGCCTAAGCCCGAGGCTCATTCAATCCGTCTTCAGCAAAAACCCTAAAACTAAACCAATTCTCCTCCCTATCACCTTCCAAACACTGTTCATCTTCCTCGAACCTCAGAAAACCCTAAACGGTGCTACTACGCTCTCCCTCACCTCTCTCTCGTTTTCAATCTTACAATCCTAAATCCCTATCTCTCAGATTCATTCAACATCCCACAAATCTTAATCTCACATACCCTAACAACATCTCGTTGAGCCTCAAACTCTCCCTCAGATCCAATCAACTTCACACAAAAACCTAACCTCAACCTACACTTTGGTCTACAAATTCACAAAAGAAAGAATGAAGAACAATCACTAACCTGGATGATGCTGTTGACGGAAGTCCTTGGGCGATGACAATTGCTGGAGATTGATTCAAAGCGGTGAAGGCACTCTTTGAAGATCGCGGTGGATTTTTGTGAATCTCGTTAGATTCGTGAAGTTTGCCGATGAAGTTCGTTGTGGTGATCTGGAAGATTCAATACAGTTGCTTGAAGATCGTTGAGGAAATCTGGAGATTGGACGAAGATCTGATGATCTTGATGAAGAACGAGCGATGAATTTATGAAGGTTCACGGAGAAATCAATTAGGCGCGATGAATGTCACTGTAGATTTCTGGAGATGAGGTTGAATGTTCTTGAACATTCTTGGTGAGTTGAAGATTTCTGGAAAAAAAAGGATGAGGACGATGAAGATTGATGAAGATCCGGTGGAGTAGATGAAGTTTCCGGCAATGTTTGATGTTTCCGGTAGAATGTTGATGAAGATGGAGCGGTGAGGAAGATGAAGATCTGGGTAAATTTCTGGAAAAATGGCGTTTCCGGTGAGTTAACGGTCTCCGGCGACGGTTAGAGTGAACGTCGGCGAGTATTTAGGGTGGTCGTCGGTCTTTGCATGGCCGGCGGTGAAGGGTTCCGGCGGAGTGGACGGGTGGCAGAGGAAGAAGGAGTGGGTTACACATGTGGTGGTGGAGTTATTGCATGAGTGCCAAGTGACGAGTTCTGAGGGAAAGAGAAAGTGAGGTGGCAGAGGATCAGATGCACGCGTGTCATGGATTTATATAGGACACGTGGCTCCTGCTAGACCTGGACTTGGGCTTTTCTGAACTGGATACTAGATAATGGGCCCATTGAATTAAATTCGGATTAATGATGATTAAGGACTAATAAGATCTGATTAAAACTGAAAAAACCTAATTAAATCCTAAAACTAAAATTAAAATAAAATCTAATTAAAATCTAATCAACCCTAATTAACTAAAAACGAAAATTAAAAATAAACTCCTAATTAAAATCTATTAAATACCTAATTAACTAAAAACGAAAATTAAAACATAAACTCCTAATTAATCAAAAAAATATCTAACAACTATTTTAAAAAACTAATCAAATCTGAAAAAAGTCTAATAAACTCTAAAAAATCTAAAATAATTAATCTTTTTTTTTTATTTAAAACCTAACCATTCTATTAAAAGAAAATAATATCTAAAAAATTCTATTAAAACTATTCTATTAAAGAAAATTATTATCTATTCATATCTATTATTTTTTTAAAAGAAACTATTAAAAGGAAAATACTATCTAAAAATCTTTATTATCTATTAAATCTCTAAAAAAGAAAATCTATTTAACTCTAAAAAATTATAAAAAAAACTATTAAATCCAGAAAAATCCAATTAAATGCATTAAAAATCCAGAAAAATAAAAGAAAAATCCTAAAAATGCCATGAAGCCGATTAAACCGATTAAAACCCAATTGCGCAATCGTAGCGAAACCCGGGCCCCGAGATGGCCTGAAAACACAGGAGACGAACACCAATTCTCAACAGACTTTTATTCCAACCGGCCTGTACTGCCTGAAACGCCAGGGGCTATAATCCCGATAAAATCCAATCTGACTAAGGAAAATGCCATGTATGCAATATGCGAATGCGAATGCAAAAATGCGTCGAAGCATAAACCAGATATGGGGACCGGTTGGTCAAATTTTAGGGTGCAACACATATTAATCAAAGTATTCATACTTTCAACACCATCATCATATTTACTAAGCAATGCACATATATTCACAATATATTCTCATACATCCTTCACATACAATCGCATACAACTATTATGCATTTACAATTCAATACCGTCACTACATTTATCAATCAATGCACACATATTCACAATATACTCTCATGCATTATTCACAATATCGTGCCGAACGGCAACGAACCTCATCATAAATCATCATGCATTTTTAATCAATTTAAACAATGCATATATTTTTCAAAATACCACATTTATCAAGCAATGCACACATATTCACAATATGTTCTCATGCATTCTTCATATACAATCGCATAGAAAATCATTATGCATTCACATCATCATGCCAAACAGCAACCGAACGCTCTAATTATTTAAGTCTCACTTACTTAAAATAATTAATATCGATTAATCATTAAAATCGGCTAAAAGTCGTCTAAAAATAATATTTCTTTTCACCAAGTTATAGAACATATTATTAGTTTCAGTTTGATATAAAGAACGACAAAATCCGATAAACGGTGAAGAAGTTATGAATTTTCAAAGTTTCGAAAAAAATAATATTTTCTCACACTTACAGTGTTAACGGGTTAACGCATTCCGTTAACCGGTTAATGGCTCCAAAAACTCAGTTTTTGCCCATTTTTAATACCGTTAATCGGTTAACCCATAGTGTTAACCGGTTAACACTTGAAAAACTTGGAAAAACAAGCTACGAGTTTGTGCCCAAAAACCCAACCGATTTAATTATTTTCTCCAGATTAAATACCTACTCATCATTACCAATCATATAGTAACAATTTAGGATCATAAAATGTAAATTCTACGACTTCCGATTTTCATCCAAAATCTTAACCTCTAATTTTCCAAAAATGTCAAAACTCACAAACTCAACCAAATTCAATCAAACGAAATTCAATAATTATGGCTAGACATTACCCGGCTAAACTACGCAATTTATTTCGAGTTTCAGCCACGAAAACATCGGTTTCTATCGATTAAACTCATTTCTGCCCTAAAAATGGAAAATGAGCAAAAACTTTCCAACTTTCCAAACCAATTCAACAAACACATGCATAATCATACATATTGATAGAATAATAAGATTTCACACGTTTACCTTGATTAATCGGAAGCTAGAAGTCGTTCTTGATGATTCCAAGCTTTTCCCCTTTTTCTCCTCTTTTCTCTTCATCCTCTTTCTTTCCACTCTTCTTTCTCTTATGTTTTCCCTTCCCTTTCCTTTCTTTCTACTTTTCTTTTATATCTCTTTCTATCATTTTTCCTTCCATCATAATTCTTCTCTCCAAATATTTACCAATTCATTTTCTCATAAAATATCCCATCTCATCATCAATTAGAGAATATCTAGTAAACCCACATTATTCTACCAAATAGAATAAGTCAGTTAAATCCAAGAATTCATTTAAATCAAATAAATCACATAAACCAATTAATTAGTACAATTATTGAAAATTGGGCTGTTACAACCCTCCCCCACTTTAAAAATTTTCGTCCTCGAAAATGTTATCTGATTCAAACAACTCTGGATATGACTCTCGCATCCTAATCTCCCAAATTACCTCCACCAAAGGAATCCCTTTACCTCGAAGTTGCTTCTCGTTCATCAACCTGAACTAGCAATGCCTCAACAGTCAAATCATCTCTCACGTGTACACTATCCATCTGAATCAATGCACTTCCTCAGGTTAGACACATGAACACATCATGCAATTCCCACAAGCGACAACGGTAAAACAGTCTAACATTCTATTTTCCCACGCTTCCGCTGCGCCACTCTGACACAGATCAACAAAATACAGTGGGTGCTTCCGAGACCTCAAGCTCGACCAATGTAACACCCATTTTATTTATTTAGTTTTTTTGGTGTTATTTTAATTATTTTATGTGGGTGTGCCCTTAGGTGGGGTGTGTTTAATGTGTTGTAGGTGATCATCCTTTTTATGTAAGGATTAGTCTTGGTGACGTGGAGTGGAAATGATAATATTATAGTAATAGCAATATTGGTGATATTATTATTATTATTATTATTATTATTATTATTATTATTATTATTATTATTATTATTATTATTATTATTATTATTATTATTATTAATATTAGTATTAATATTAATTTGGTGAAATATTATTATTTATATTATTAATATTATTATGAATATTATTATTATTAGTTAATATTATTATTGGAATTAAATAATTAAAATAAGAAATTAAGGGGTCAGTATGTTTTACGATACATTTGGAAGTTAGAGAAAGTGAAGAGAAGGGAGAAGTGAGAACACGATAAGAGATTCTGAGGGGAAGAGCAAGAGAAAGGAGAACAAGGCTAGAGCAATCAATTGGTAGGGGATTCTTCATCAATCGGGACATCAATCGAGGTAAGGGGGGAGAAACAGATTGGGATGGTATTTACATGAAATTGGGTAGAGGGGATTCCTTAACCCCGTAGGTATTCTGATGAATATGTTTGAATTGTTGTTATGATGTTGATTATTTGTTGTTTATAGTGAAATATATGTATATGATGATACGTTGATGATTTGATGTAACCGCTGATGAAGGGGTGTTATTGTTGGTGAGTTCCTATATAACCTTTGTGGTTTGGATAATGACCATGAGTATTAGTGAGGTTCTGTATAATCTCTGTGGCTTTGGCAGTGACCATGATATAGGTTCTGGGGTATAATTCCTATAGTAATAATATAAACATGAAATAGGTTCCGAGAGGTAAAATAAGGAGCCTATAGGTTCTGAGTAACTCTGAGAGTGCCGGTAAAATATCTGATGTTGGTGTTAGAGTAAGAATTATAGGTCGATTGGCAAGCATGATATTTATGATTTGTAGTACTGATAGAGTAGGATATAGAAGTGGAAAATTAGGCTTGAATTGGATCAAGGTAGCAGTTCTGAACAGTGGAGATTTTGGGGTATCACAGCATTCGCTGGGTTTCGCCTGGCGAATGTTAGCGAGCAGTGGCGAGTAATTCCAAATAAACTCCCAGACCTAAAGGGTAGAAAGTTCTCCTGGCGAGTGTGGCCAGCAAAGCTTCGCGGGCAGGTTCGCCTGGCGAGCCATAGTGAACATTCGCTGCGGGGCTTCGCCTGGCGAATGAGCCAGCGAACGTGACAGCAGAATGTGGTTTTTGGTATTGTTTTGCCTTGTGCATTAACTGTGTAGTATCCCTTAGTTCATGTTGAGTGTAGGGATGATGGATGAATAATGTGAGGTGCATAGGTGGTGATCGGAAGTGAATTCCGTATCGTTTGAATTAAGTGGATGATTGGTGGAAGTGTGTATGATATGGAGTATCGTGAGGTGATCATTATGATCGTGTGTATCCGATTGTTGGGGTATGAGTATACCTGTTGTTGGAGGGTAAACCTTCTTAATATGTGGATTAAACGATATAGTTGATTAGTGTATGTTATATGTATGCATGTGATGAATAGATACTTGGTGTTAATAGGTGAATTGCGTAGTATTGAATGTAAATAAAATGATTAGATTGATGTGGGAGATGTGCGAGGCACAGTGAGTTGATCAGGAGGACCGTATAGAGTTAACTTCGTTAATACAAATGAGTGGTGTATAATAGATATATGAGGTAAGATGGTGTGGTAAGTAGGATCGTGTATATTAAGATGAATTAACATAATGGGCTAGCGTTAGACGGTGGAATCTTATAGTGATTAAACTAAATCGTTGTAATAGATTGGTGTGTAGTATGTCTGGGATATGGTGGTAGGATCGGGGGGATCGTGTAGCTTTGATTAAAGCAATTACTTGATGAGGAGATGTACGAATGACGTACAGTGATGGGATCAGGGAGATCGTGTGAACTTAAATATAATAATAGTTCGATGTGTAAGCATGTATGATGTATGGTGATGTGATCACTGGATCGTGTGCACTTAGTGTGCTTGTGTTAATTTATATGCATTTGGTGTCATGCATATCATGAAGTGTTGGTGGAAGGAATCATTGCTCGATGGAGTGTATGTGATTCATTCGTATTCCCTTGCACGAGGAAATTGGTGGGAACGGATCATTGCCAAGGGTGGGCGTATGTGATCTATCCGGGTTCCATTGAGGAACCAAAGAGTCGGTACCTCATGCAAGGTGTTGCGTTGCATATTTGCATTATGATGTATTATGTTGATTGGTGGACTATATGTCGTGTTTGGTGAATGTTGGGTGATGATTGATATGACTGTTGTAGTTACTACCTTTATTTCATGTATGTAATTACCGATATATTTTGATCATGTTTTCTCACCCCTTTGCTGTTGTTGTGATCTGTGCTTTTTCGGAAGTGCATATAATCCAGGTACTTAGCTAGCTTGGATTTGTGGTGTGCCAGTTGAGTCTTAGGATGCTCTGATATGTGTCGCTACTGCGAAAATCGGCGTCGGCTGACAGAAGAGTCGCCACCGTGCACTATTTATCCCAACGGAGGGAAAGGAAACGCTCGAAGTAAACCTCGCGAAAAACGGGAAAAGGCATGGTCATCGCAACCAAAACCTGGATTCGGGAGTCGGTTACGCAAGGGGAAGGTATTAGCACCCCTCACGTCCATCGTACTCGATGGGATCCACGCCTGCTTGGTTTGTACGGATTACACTTCTATCTAAACTAAAGGATGAGGTCTGAAAAGAAAAGAAAACATGACTCGGCAAAGCATCGCACTTTATGCCTACGTATTCCTGTTTGGAACGAGAAATCAGAGTCAACGTAGTTCGCCTAACTACGGGGGAAGGTGGGGGAGGTTGCTCGCTAGGATATCGCCTCTTATGCCTACGTACTTCCACACAGCATGGAAGATCAGAGCAAACGTAGTTCGGGCTACGCACGACACAAGCTGTTCAAGTGTCTTTTATGAAAAATCTCACCTTAAACAAGGGTTTTCTTATTGCAAAAAGGTTGATGTTTGTTCAAATCTTTTGACGGAAGAAGTGAATTGATTCATGTTATAACCTTTATTAATGTTTTTCTGTTGTTTTGAAGAAAGAAGAGATGACACTCTACAAATCCTAGGGTTGAAAAAGGGAATAAAATCTACCCTAATGTTATCATGCATGTGTTAACTCCTAATGTCTATCATGCTCCTCTCTTGCGCAAAGAGAAACAGAGATCCTAAGGGAATAGACGGAAACAGAAACAACAGATATATACAATAAAACAGTAAAATGCATGGATGCAACAATACAAGCGAGGCAAGGGAGTCCCACTCAACCTCGAACCTAGAAAACAATAGGCAAAAGTGAATAGACTTCACTTTCAACCCAGCAGGTTGAACAACAAACAATACAGTCAGGGAAATTCACACAATACATCATGAATTAAAACAGCAAAAGCTAAACAGCAAAGCAATCTTCATCAGCATCTGCAACCATCTTCAGGCTCCAAGCAAGCATCAGTCTTTTATTTTCAATCTCCCAATGGCTTTTCTTCAAGTCCTACTCTCCCAGCTGAGGAACCAATCACAAGAATGAACTGGGTGTTAAGCAATTAGTTGACCACCAAAGGTGGCAAACAGACTGCTATCAACACAAAGAATATTTCTCTCAAGAGTTCTATCTCTTAGACATTAGCACCAAGCCTTCCAAAGGAAGGGGGTGAGTGTCTTAGAGAAACTCTGCATCACAGAGAAGGATGGAGGCAATCAAGACCTTCCATGTTTGAGAATCAAGTTTGCTACTCTAGGGCTCTGCCTAACTCCTAGATCCTACAAACTTCAACAACTGCTAGCAAGAGCTACTCCTCATCAACTCTGGAAGTTGGTCTTCATTCTTTAATCTTCAAATGGGCTTCATCAACACAGTCTTCAACTCAAACCCCAAGCCTCAAACAAACCCAATACCCCCACACAGACAAATAATAACCCTAAAGAGGGCACACCACACAGTCAATCAAGTATAAGCAATATACTAATAGCAGTAGGGGAATCCTAATATTTTCTAAGGGATCTATTATCTACCCATAACCCCTATAGTCCCATACCCCAAAATTAAATCAAAATTCCTAAAAGAAATGATTTATCTCACCTATGCTCACTTAAAACCCTAATTTTCATCACTCTAATCTCACCTAATCAAATCACCTAAAAATTAATCCTAAAATTATGACTTAAATCCTATATACAAGTTGAGGTCCTAAGATAATCACCCTAAAAAGAATGGACCCTAAATCTAAAGGGAACTATTAGAACTAAAATCAACAAAATTATGCACTAAACTAAACTCATTAAAAAGCTATTTACAAGAAAAATACACAAACAATATTAAAACAAAATAAAATGCTATTTTTATTATTGGATATTTTTCTTAACAGGATTATTGATCTACCACAAAAAGAACCAATTAAAACTAATCTTTTTTCAATTTTTTATGAATTTTGCAAGATCAAAGAAAATTGAAGAAAATAAAAATCACAAAAAAGAATTAAAATGGGGAGGGGGTGCCAGAAGTAACCACGCCTAGTTATATTGATCATTGGGCCATGAAGTGGGGGGCGTGAATAACAAAAGGCGCTAGGCCCAGCTGGAAATTAAATCAGAAAATAAAATGGAAAAATCAAAAGAAAAATGGTACGCGAGCGGTGCATTTAGCAACGAATTTAAGTGCATTTCCATTGGGCTTCTCAAAAGGGGGTGGGGATAGCGTTCTGATCCAAGGCCCATGGTGGAGTCTTTAGTGAAACGCATCGTTTCACTTTGTAATTTCCCTCTGTTTTCTTCTTTAAATCTGGACCGTGCGATCAACCTAACAAGTCAATTGAAACGAACTAATCCAATGGTCATTAGTCATCTTCTCCAATCAGCACCTAGGGTTTCAGAATTCTTCCTTTCATGCAGCCATATTCAACCGATGCGTACTCCTTCATCTCTCAATGAAAACCCCTCATCCAAAGACCAAAAATGGTCTACTCCTCACCCTCTATAGAACCCTAGCCTTAGATTTTTCTAAAACCTCCTCAGTAGCCAAACCCGATAGCTATAAATTAGGGTACCACTGGACTGCACCTGATATGCATGGTTATGAAATCTGCTCAAACTATACTAGAATGATCTAGGGATTATGCTGATCACTCTAAGCTAAAAAGCTAATTCTATCTTGCCCTAATCCATGAGTTCTTGATCTTGAAAGATTCATCACCATGTTACCAAACTCCATGAAACCTTCTCAATCTCTCTGAAAATGGTCATCTAGCCTAACATAACAATCTTACACTAATAATCTAATCTAACAACACCTAATTAGGGAGATAGAAGAGAAATCACCAACCTGCTAGGTAGCTATGGTAGAGGTGGTTACAGTCCAATCCAATGCTTGTACTCCTTCGAGGATGATCTTTGCTTGATGAGGATCTTTCTGTTTGCAACAATTATGATGATGAGTGCTTGTAGAAGGAGATTAGAGCCTGTTATGGATCTTGGCAATCTCAACCTTAGAGCTTCAATCCTCCATTGATGTGCCTCTGAGCTTGCTTGTATGCACTCACTAGATTCAATATATTGTGGATGAAGAAAAAGAATGAACAGAATTGGTGTAGATTGTAGATTTTCACACTTTCTTACAATGGAAGCAACAATGGAATTCTCTCTCTTCTCTCTCCCTTTTCACCAAACCCTTGCACCAATGATCCACACTCTTTATATAGAGGATGATGGACAGATCTAGAAGTTTCTGGACTGATCTTAGAGGATTCTAGAATGTGGTGGAAAGTTATGGAAGTTCTCATGTAATGACACTTTGAAACATCTCATATCATGCTTGCATCCCTTCAAATTTGTGTTAAAATCTCCTTTCATGAGATATTGAGAGTGTATGTGTGAAAAAACAAGCTGATCCCTTCATTATGTTGAGTTTTGCAAGGTTGCCTTATTATGCAAGAAAGAACTTTACAAAGCAAGTCCAAAATTTAAGCCCTAACTCAAACAAGTGGCTGAACCAATGTCTTTAAAATGATGTTTGGATTCAATTTGGTATATTGGATGACCCATTTTGGATTTGTAGATCTCTAAAACCATTTTCCAACTTGAACTTTTTCAAGTTATATGCCTTTTTTAAGTCATTTTCCACCAACTTTTATCAAGTCTTGTTCTATGCATTTCCAAACTTCCATGACCTCTTTTCTAGACTTAAAATGACATTTTGAGCAACTTTGATGTTGCGAAGTTTTTCATTTGAAGCTTCCTTGTATGAGTTTTAGGCATAGGCTAAGAATGACCTGTAATTCTCAAATGACCAAAATACCCTTTGCTTGCCAAGACCATAAGTAGAGTTCCACAAATCATATGAAGGCATACCATACCTTTCTAGAAAGCTAAGACAATAAGGAACAACTCTCATGTTGGCCAGAAATCCATTTGAAAACTCCTTGAAGGTAAAAAGTTGCTTGGAAGACAGACAACTTTCACAGACAAATTTCAGTGCCCTCAGATGACCTGTAACTTGCAAGAGCTATAACTTGAGTTCTATAAATCATCTTGATGACTTCCACCACTCAAATTAAAGCTATGAAGATGCTATACAAGTTTCATGTGGACCAGAAATTCATATGAAGCTTGCATGTTGAGTTACACTGCTTTGAAGTTTGACCTAAATCAGGGGATTTTACACTGAAACCCTAATTTGGTAACTCCATTTCTCCATGATTCCTTCTGATTTTTCTTTAGCACAACACCATATCCATATCCATATAGCAAATAATGAATCCCACATTCTTCAAATGATCCTTGATGCCCTTCAAAACTAGTCTTTGACCTAGGATTGACCTAGTGTTGACCCAGATAAGACCCTAGTTGACTGACTTCAACTGAGGCTTTTGCAATCATTCCAATGACTTGGTTATTCTCAAAAATGATCATCTAGGCTCCTCATAACATCCCTATACACCTCATGCTCTTGGCTCATAGCTCATACTTCCTCTGATGATCCCCAGACAACCTCAAGATAGGAGAGAACTCACTGATCAATCTGTCAACTCTTCAAAGCTCAAATTCTTCCCTGATGACCTGAGTAGTCTTGAATATGCATGAAACCCTTGGATATACCTCTTGGGGTAAGAATAGAACTTGATCCCCTGATAAAGATAGCTTGCATATGCTATGCAATGCAGATGAATACACTATGTACATGATGACAATGCAAATGACTATGCAATTGAAACATAAACCTAGGTTAGAAAAGGTTGGGAAAATTTTGGGGTGCAACAGCTGCCCCTATTCAAGCGAATTGGACCCGACTGGATGAAGAGCGCGCAGCCTTCGGACATTCGAGGTACGAGACAGTTGAATACGAAAGAACCCGGAAATTTGCCAACCGCAAAATAAATTGCGCATACAACTACTGCTTGGGGGAAACCCTGGGAACTGGCTTCTATTGTCACAGCAACAACTAACCATCCATCTGCCAATGTGATGTTGTCTGCAGACCACTCCATTCCGAAGAAATGAGCATACACCACACAACGAGAAATTGTTGATATCACTTATCAACCTCTGTTGATCTCACTTATCAACCTCTGTTGATCTCACTTGTCAACCAAGCACACGCTTACCAGCGGGAGCATATTGACTTCACTTGTCATGTTGACTTCACTGATCAACCTTTCGCCTCCTGAAGAAACGAGCAAACGCTTAACCAAGCGGGGCAATGTTCGAAGACATGAACAACCAACTCTGCGGGGAAATGAGAAACTTAACCAAGTAACTATGAGGACAATTCTGACGACTGCCGTCAAACACCTGCTGGGGAAATTGGGAACTTAACCAAATACCCTGACGAGAATAACCTTGTTGAAAAATACGAGGAATTTAACCAAACAACTCCTGTAGCAAGCTCCGTGCTGGGGACTATGAGGGACTTAACCAAGCAACCCATTGAAGTAACACCCTGCTGGAGAACATAACTCTGTTGGGGGAATACAAGTAACTTAACCAAGCGACTTGTCGAAGAATACCCTGCCGGGGACTACGAGGAACTTAACCAAGTATCTCGTTGAAGACCACCCCGCTGGGGATTACGTCTCTACTGGGGTAACTGTGGGTAACCACCCAACAATTGCATTATGCCATTCCCACAGCACTCTGAGAAAGGACTCGGCTGGGGAGAAAGGGAATTGCTTAACCAAGCAACTTTGCTAGGGGAATATGACCTGACGAACACGATCACTGCGTGCTTGGCACAACAACCCTCTGTAACAAGATGAACACAATCACTGCGCGTTCTACACCACAACCCTCTTGACAGGAGAAAATACGATCACTGCGCGTTTTACACCACAACCCTCTTGACAGGAGAAAACACGATCACTGCGCGTCTTGATGCTGCAAACAAAATCACATAATGGGACAAACACGACGAACACGATCACTGCGTGCCAGACAGAATAAATCCACATAGAAGAGGCGAACACGTTCACTGCGTACTTCAACCACCAATATGATGAACACGATCACTGCGCGTGCTGCAATAGGACAAACACGATCACTGCGTGTATTGACCGACAAATCCCCAAAATGATGTCAACACGATCACTGCGTGTGCCACAAAACCAACCCATGTAATAGGACGAATACGATTACTGCGTATGCCGACCAACAAACCCAACTGACACGATAGTCACGATCACTGCGTGCTCCGCATCACAAGTTCCCCTGGTACTATCAACACGATCACTGCATGCTGCACGAATACGATCACTGCGCATCTTGAACACGATCACTGCGTGTTTGAACACGATCACTACGCGTTCTGAGTCACGATCCTCTTGACTGGAGAAAACACGATCACTGCGTGCTGGGTGTCTCAACTAATCCACATAGCTGGATGAATACGATCACTGCATACTCTAACCATACATAGGGTAAACACGATCACTGCGCGTTTCATGTCACGACCCTCTTGACTGGAGGAAAACACGATCACTGTGTGCTGTGACACAACTTCAAACATGGGACTAATACGATCACTGCGTACTTTGGCCACAACCAACCAGATGAACACGTTCACTGCGTGCCTCACCCCATAACCAAACCGTATAACGGACGAATACGGTCACTGCGTATACCGACCAATAAAACTGGATGAACACGATCACTGCGTGTCAACCCATAACCACTGTATAACGGACGAATACGATCACTGCATATATCGACCAACAACATCACATGATATGGTAAACACGATCACTGCGTGTCCTGCTCAATAAACCCCGAGATGATACCAACACGATCACTGCGTGCCTTACAAAACAATCTTCTTAGATCGGGCTGAATATGATCACTGCGCCATTCGACCACAGATGCACATACCAAGATCAACACGATCACGGCGTGTCACACAACATGAACCCCATAGATGGTACAAATACGATCACTGCATACTTGTGCCACAAATCAACATCTCAAAATCCACACGATCACTGCGTGCCTTGCTATATGAACCCCGTATATGGTACACATACGATCACTGCGTTCTTTGACCACAAAACCCACGTCTTCCTGAAACCACGATTTCTCTTACCGGCAGGGAACAAACATATCTGAAACTGAAGAGGTAACCACCTGGCTTATGTTCCAAAATGCGCGTTTGATAATGACATAATGCTTCCACACAACATGGAAATGCTACGCACTCGTGTAGAATGCAAATGCTCATGATGCATGCTTATGCAGAGATTTGCTTCAACAAAATAAATTCTGAAGACACACTGGATCCGCCGGGGATGACCGGAATACTACCGATACGCTTCCAACAAAATAAATGTTGGAAAGATGAACTAACTCCGCTGGGGATAACCATCCTGCTGGGGAAGTAGCTCACGAACTCAAAACTCCAAAATCTGCTGAAGACGATCCTCCTGACGAGGAAGAGCGACTTGCTGGGAAAAAAAAAGGACAATCCCGCTCAGGAAAACTCCTTTCAGCAGCTCCAACCACCTGATCACACTCTGTGGGGAACCTCTCCTGCTATCACTGAGCTGGGGAAATCATCTCGATATCACTGAGCTGGGGATTGAACTACACATTCTGATTTGCACTGCACAAAACTTTTTAGGGAAGTTAATCATGTCCATCTCGACCTTCACTGGGGAGGACTCTGCTCTGCTTGATAAGCTAATTCTGATCTACTGAAGATACATTGATCTTTTCCTTTGACGCAATCTCCGCTTTCCTGGGGAGACAACATTCAATCTTTCCTGGGGTGACTTCATTGGGGAAAGCCACAACGTTCAACCTCTGGAAAGGGTACCAGCCTGCCATGGACTCTGGCGGGGAACTTTGCGAGCTTTCGAATACCTGCAAAAGTCAACAAGCAAACACAAGGCAATCTATGCAAAAAGAGACATCTTGGTAATCATCCACAACAACCATTCAGGTAATTTTTGGTTTTAACAATCATAGGCCGAGGCCCGCCTGGTTACACGCATGTAAGTTTATCAAAAACATCGGCGCTTTTTACAAACAAAACTGTAAAATATTAAAACCAAAGTCACACACTACACTGAATAAACACTTTATTGATAACGACCTGAGAATAGGCAAGATTTGTACATCGGATGCAACTCCTGAAAAGAGGTAGTCACACATAAACAAAATGCAGAAGTATACAAATATACAGAATAAAATTTGTACACATGTCGGCAACGTGTTACAGACGAACACCATGAACCGATCCTCCTATGACTCGTCGGACTCTGACGCTTTCCCGATCTCTGTCTTCGGAAGAAATTGCTTTGGATAATTGACCCCCAGATGCTCCCAAACCGTTAACAATCAAACTTGGACCGCAGTCATTTGCTTCTTAAATCCCTAATTTTTGCGTGAATCGCCCTTTGCGGGTTTTTGATTCACCGGGATACCCTTTTTTGCCGAAGCCGCCCAGTGTAGGTTTTCGACTTCGCGGGTGTACATTTTTTCATTTTATCCCTAACTTTTGCCCGAACCTTTTTATTCTGTTTTTCGGTTCGCCAGGATGCCCCATTTTTGCCTGGACTCTCTTTTTACTGTCCAGCGGGTCAATTTTAAGCAAAGTATTTTTTAACTGCGTCCGAGTTCACAGGGGACGAAAAGTCTTCACCATCCATGGTGGATAACAATAAGGCTCCTCCGGAGAAGACCTTTCTCACGACGTATGGACCTTCGTAATTGGGAGTCCATTTGCCCCTGTGATCCGATTGCGGTGGGAGAATCTTCTTCAGCACAAGATCACCCGTCTGAAAGCTTCGAGGTCGAATCTTCTTGTCGAACGCTTTCTTCATCCGGCTCTGATACAGCCTACCATGTGCAATGGATGCCAGTCTTTTCTCATCTATCAAGCTCAGCTGATTCGATCTACTTTTCACCCATTCTGCCTCGTCCAGCTTAACATCAAGTAAAACCCTCAAAGATGGTATCTCAACCTCCAATGGCAGGACAGCCTCCATGCCATATACTAGTGAGAACGGTGTTGCCCCGGTTGATGTACGCACTGTAGTACGATAACCGTGCAAAGCGAATGGCAGCATCTCATGCCAATCCTTATACGTTACCACCATCTTCTGAACAATTTTCTTTATGTTCTTGTTGGCCGCTTCAACAACGCCATTCATCTTGGGTCTGTAGGGAGATGAATTATGATGCTCGATCTTAAAATCCCGACATAGATCTTTCATCATCTTGTTCAAATTCGAACCATTATCAGTAATGATCCGTTCAGGAATACCGTATCTGCAAATTATATCCCTCTTGATAAATCTGGCCACCACCTGCTTCGTCACATTGGCGTAAGATGCTGCTTCCACCCACTTGGTGAAGTAATCGATCGCGACCAGAATGAAGCGATGCCCATTAGACGCAGTAGGTTCAATCTTGCCAATCATATCGATTCCCCACATGGAGAAAGGCCATGGGGATGCCATAACATTCAGTGGACTGGGTGGCACATGGATCTTATCAGCATAGATCTGGCACTTGTGACACCGCTTGGCAAACTTGAAACAGTCAGTTTCCATCGTTAACCAGTAATATCCTGCCCGCAACAACTTTCGAGTCATAGCATGCCCACCAGCATGCGTACCAAAAGTTCCTTCATGGACCTCTTCCATGAGTAAATTGGCTTCCTTCTCGTCTACACACCGGAGGAGTACCAAATCGTGGTTCCTTCTATACAAAACGCCGTCGGGATTCAGATAGAAATTGCCTGCTAATCTTCTTAGAGTCTTCTGATCACGACTGGATGCCCCAGCCGGATATTCCTTATTCTTCAGGAAATTTTGTATGTCGAAATACCACGGTTTACCGTCAGATGCTTCATCAATTGCAAACACAAAGGCCGGCCTATCAAGGCGAGAGATGACAATGCTGGGAGCCTCATTCCAGCGGTTGACTTTATACATCGAGGATAACGTTGCAAGGGCGTCCGCCATTTGATTCTCTGCCCGAGGTACATGATGGAACTCCACCCTATCAAAGAAAGGTAGAAACCTTCTCGCATAATTCATGTATGGTATCAGATTAGGTTGGCGCGTCTCCCATTCTCCCTTAATCTGATTCACAACCAATGCCGAATCCCCGTATACATCCAGATTCTTAATCCTCATATCGATAGCCTCCTCTAACCCCATAATGCAAGCTTCGTACTCGGCTTCGTTATTCGTCACTGGAAAAGTCAATCTGGCCGTGAACGGGATGTGCGACCCGTGGGGAGTTGTAATGATTGCCCCGATCCCACTACCATACGAATTGACAGCCCCATCAAAAATCAATTGCCACTGGGAACTCCGCTCCGGCCCTTCACTAGGCAACGACTCATCACAATCTTTAGCTTTCAAGTACATTATGTCCTCGTCAGGAAACTCAAACTTCATAGGCTGATAATCCTGTTCGGCGAGATATTCGGACAGAACACTTCCCTTAATGGCCTTCTGGGAAACATACTGGATATCGTATTCTGTCAATACCATCTGCCATCTAGCAATCCTTCCAGAGAGCGCTTGTTTCTCAAACACGTATTTGATCGGATCCATCTTCGACATCAGCATGGTTGTATGGTTCAGCATGTACTGTCTTAGACGTTTGGCAGCCCACGCCAATGCACAACACGTCTTTTCGAGCATAGAGTATCGAGATTCACAATCCGTGAACTTTTTACTCAAGTAGTAAATTGCATGCTCTTTCCGCCCTGTCTCGTCATGTTGACCGAGAACACAACCCATACTGTTCTCAAGAACCGTCAGATACATAATCAGTGGTCGTCCCGCTACTGGGGGTATCAACACCGGAGGTTCCTGCAAGTATTCTTTTATCTTTTCAAATGCCCTTTGGCAATTGTCGTTCCAGACCAACGCTTGATCTTTCTTTAACAGCTTGAATAATGGTTCACACGTGGTTGTTAGGTGAGAGATGAACCTGGCAATGTAATTCAACCTCCCTAAGAATCCACGGACTTCTTTTTCAGTTCTCGGTGCTGGCATCTCTTGTATTGCTTTTATTTTTGCAGGATCGACCTCGATTCCTTTCTTGCTCACAATGAACCCCAGTAGCTTCCCGGATCTCACTCCGAAGGTACATTTATTAGGATTCAGCCTCAGTCTGAACTTCCTCAGCCTCTTGAACAACTTCAGCAGATTAATCAGATGCTCTTCTTCCGTTTGAGACTTGGCAATCATGTCATCGACATACACCTCAATCTCTCTGTGCATCATGTCGTGAAAAAGCGTTGTCATGGCCCGCTGGTACGTTGCCCCAGCATTCTTCAAACCAAAGGGCATCACCTTGTAACAGAAGGTCCCCCACGGGGTGATAAAGGTCGTTTTTTCCATATCCTCCGGAGCCATTTTGATCTGGTTATACCCTGAAAAGCCATCCATGAAGGAAAACACTGAAAACTGAGCCGTGTTGTCAACTAACACATCAATATGCGGCAGTGGGAAATCATCTTTCGGGCTCGCTTTATTTAGATCCCTATAATCAACACACATTCGAACCTTGCCATCTTTCTTTGGCACAGGCACGATATTAGCGACCCAAGTGGGATAAGTGGTAACAGCCAGGAATCCAGCATCCCATTGCTTCTGAACTTCTTCCTTTATCTTTACGGCCATGTCAGGACGAGTCCTTCTGAGTTTCTGCTTCACAGGTGAGCAATCTTCCTTCAGCGGCAGACGATGAACAACCATATCAGTATCCAAACCTGGCATGTCCTCGTAGGACCAGGCAAATACATCACTGTATTCACGCAGCATCTCAATAGGCTCTCGCTTGATGTCCACTTGCAATGCGGCCCCTATACGGATATTCCTGACGCATTCTTCAGACCCCAAGTTGACAATATCAATCTCTTCCTGGTGAGGCAGAATGACTCTATCCTCTTGCTTCAATAGCCGACTAAGCTCTTCTGGTAAGTCGCTATTCTCCACAATCTCCTCCTCAGCTTGGAAGATCGGATGCTCGAAGTCTAAACGAGTCATAGGAAGTTTTTGGTCAGTGTCATCTGAAAATTCATGAATCCTGCGAGGGAAACGGTTAAGTGCTTCAAAAATGATATACAAGCAAAATGCATAACCACGCTGCCATTTTATTGAAAAATAAAAATAGAAAGAAAAGGATCACAACATTTGAATGTAAAAAAAACGCCGTCATTTATTGATCATGCAAACATACATGTAAACAGTTAGGCCCTAAGACAAGATCATCGATGCCCCGGGCAAGGCATGTGATCATACAATGACTGAAAAAACAATGCATTACTGTTTGGTGACTTGGATGACGTCCTGGATGGACCAGTTGCATAGGCTTTGCCCCGGCGTGCTGGGTCGAATCCATGCATCCATGTCGCAATCGCTATCCACTTCCTCCGTATCAGACACGACATTAATCCTTTCGAAGCTAACTCCTCCGAGCATGAACACGACAGGTCCCTTGTACTTAGGCGCACTCTGCGAGGGAGATGGGCGGTACCCCAAACCATACCTATCTTGCTTCATCGGGATGTCCAGAACTTGCCCCCACTTCTGAGTCTCTCCTGCTTGTACCAACGCCTTGGCTTCTTTATATGAGGAGACTGCCACCTCTAGCCCTTCACTCTTTAATGGAGCTTCTTCTGTAACCTTCACCCCTTCAAACGCTTGACACAGCGTTTCATGAATCTCTCCATCTACCTCCACGTACTTGAAGGAAGACAAATGACTGACTAAGATATCCTCTTCGCCACACACCGTCACAATACTCCCCTCAACCATATATTTCAGCTTCTGATGAAGTGTAGAAGTTACTGCCCCAGCGGCATGAATCCAAGGTCTCCCGATCAAACATCTATATGCGGGCTGGATGTCCATAATGTAAAACACAGTATCAAACACCTCCGGACCTACCTGGATGGGTAACTTTATCGACCCGAATACTGACCTTCTTGTTCCGTCAAAAGCCCTTACTACCAAATCACTAGGTGTGCACAACAACCCCCGAGTATCCAATTTCAACAGGGCTTTCTTTGGTAACACATTCAACGAGGACCCAGTGTCTACCAGTACATGGGATAAAACAGTGCCCCTGCATTCGATAGAGATGTGCAAAGCATTATTATGATCACGCCCTCGAGGCGTTAGATCGAAATCCGTGAATCCCAGCCCATGCCCAGCGTTAACATGTGCTATAACTCCCTCCAGTTGA
>OZ012739.1:62317395-62348376 GCA_963859935.3 Lathyrus sativus | reverse complement strand
ACCAACTTCCAGAGTTGATGAGGAGCATCTTGCTGGCAGCTGTTGAAGGTTATAGAGTTTAGGAGCTAGGCAGAGCTCTAGAGTAGAAAACTTGTTTCACAAACATGGAAGGTCTTGTCTGCCTCCATTCTTTCTCTATGATTCAAAGTCTCTTTTAAATACCCACCTCCTTCCTTTGGAATTATTAGTGAATGTATTTAAAAGATAGAACTTTTGAGAGAAAATTGTCTGTATAATGTTAACAGTTAATGAGCCACCCTTGGTAGGCAATTGACTGTTTAACATCCATTTCACCTTGTTGACTGATATTCATCTTGGAGATTGAGACTTGAAGAAAAGCCATTGCAGATTGAAGACTGATGATAAAGACCTTGCTTGAAGGCTGTGAAGATAAAGATTGATGTATGCTTGAAGTTTGTAGCTGCTTGGAGATGACTTGAAGACAGATGCTGATGAAGACTGCTGTTGCTGTTTATTGTTGTTGTTTATAATTCTTGATGTATTGTTTGAATTTCCCTGACTGTATTGCTTGCTGTTTAACCTGTAGGTTGAAAGTGAACCTTATTCACTTTTGCCTATTGTTTTCTAGGTTCGAGGTTGAGTGGGACTCCCTTGCCTCGCTTGTATTGTTGCATCCATGCATTTTACTGCTTTACTGTATATATGCTATTGTTTCTGTTTCCGTTTATCCCTTAGGATCTCTGTTTCTCTCTGTGCAAGAGAGGAACATGATAGACATTAGGTCTTAACCCATGCATGATAACATTAGGTTAGTCTGATTCCCTTTTCAACCATAGGTTAGAGTTCTGTCTCTTCTTTCTCGAAACAAACAGAAAAACACAATAAGATTTCAAACACAATAAAAGACACTTCTTCCTTAAAAGAATGTGAACTCATCAAAACGTCATTTTTGTCCGCTTGGACTGGTAATCAGAAAAACCCCTTTTCAGAAGGAATAAAAACAATCAAAACACACTTGTGTCGTACGTGGCCCGAACTACATTTGCTCTGATCTTTCATGCTGTATGAAAGTACGTAGGCATAGGATGCGATATCCTAGCGAGCAACCTTCCCCTCCTTTCCCGTAGGTAGGCGAACTACGTTGACTCTGATTTCTCGTTCCAGACGGGAATACGTAGGCATAAAGTGCGATACTTTGCCGAGTCATTTTCTTTTCTTTTCTTTTAACCCCTGACCTGTAGAGTAGATAGAATAACAATCCGTACCAGAAAACAAGCGTGGATCCCGTCGAGTACGACGGACGTGAGGGGTGCTAATACCTTCCCCTTGCGTAACCGACTCCCGAATCCAGGATTTGGTTGTGATGACCATTCCTTTCCCCGTTTTGCGGTAGGTTTACCTCGAGCGTTTCCTTTCCCTCTGTTGGGATAAATAACGCACGGTGGCGACTCTTCTGTTCAGCCGACGCCGATTTTTGCAGTAGCGACACATACTTCTGGAAAAAGAGCACTAGTTATCCTTGATATGGGGAGTTATACTTCTAGGATCTGTTGCTACAATAGTACAGTTACTGTTCAAGATTGTTTGTGATGTCAAGCAGTTTGTGATTGTATGCCTCTATGAGGATGGAATGTCACGCAAGATGTTGTGACATTATGTTACTGCTCTAGCTCAGGGTGAACCTGACAGTATATTTTATTCTGTCATTGGGTATCAATGGATCAAACCAGGGTTTTGAGCCTTTCTCCAAGTGTTTTATTTTGTTTGACAGGTGAAGATGAAGATCAAGACACCATCAGCCTTGATCTTGTGCATAACGAAGGATATTCACTCTGACATCTTGGAGATTTTTTTTGTCTTTCAAAGTTGAAATCTAAGGAATCTCACAGAAAGCTATGTCTATCCTGCAACTACTCCTGGCACTTGTTCTAATGTGGTTTATGAATCAAGGGGTGTAAAGTTGGAGTGATTCTTCATGTGTTTGGGTTCTCTCTTTTAGGG
The DNA here is from genome assembly GCA_963859935.3 of Lathyrus sativus. Classification (NCBI taxonomy): domain Eukaryota; kingdom Viridiplantae; phylum Streptophyta; class Magnoliopsida; order Fabales; family Fabaceae; genus Lathyrus; species Lathyrus sativus. The sequence continues at coordinate 62,346,414 of OZ012739.1, read as the reverse complement.
GGAGTGCTGATTATGCATGATACGGGGAGCTGTGTACTTGTATGATGTGTAGCTGCATTACTTGTGTTGGTTTGAACTAGGATCGTACTTACTTCTTATGAATGACCTAGGAAACAACATTGGTTTTTGTCTTGGAGAATTTAGTTTTCTCTGCAGAATACTTGTGTGTCTCAAATTGGGGATTTAAAATCAATTGTTACTTGTGGCAAGTAGTTAATTGATTATCTTTTAATTGGTGATGTCAAAAGTATCATTCCTGAAGGTGCAGCTTCAGACAAGGCAATAACTCAAGATTCAATGGTCATGGGGTAACTCCATGCTGAAATATGATGTGGAGGATGTATTTTCAAGGAGTTGTGGTATCTGGATCTACACACATCAAGGTTGAGCTTACAGTGTTTGATGGTGCAGTTTTCAAGCAGCTTGTGTATCTCATAGGAGGTTGTGAGATGGGAGTCTGGAGATTTGGACACAATGTGCAGGTTGTCAGCTGAGTCTTGCTTTAAAGTATGGTGATTATGCTTCAGTTTTTGGGATTAGCTCTGTTTGATGTATCATATGTATGTACATTTACTCCAATTTTTGTCAATTTTTTACTAAATCATGGGGGAGTAAAGTGTTGGTATCTACTGTACCTATCTACTGCTGCTGACCTGATGTTTGTTTGATTGTTTTAGCCAAAATTTTCCAAAAGGGGAGATTGTTAGTTCCATGATTCTTTGATTGTCCATGGTTCTATGGTTGGCTAAATTTTGGTAAAACATGATTCTGCACTGATGTTAAGCAAGATGTTATAACATCTCCATCTGCTATGGTGATAGAACTGTTGTGGTGTGTTTTAATGTGAATGTCATGCTGAATATCGTGACATCCATCTGCTGTGGTGACAGAACTGCTATCATGTGGTTTAATCAGGATGTCATTACCAATGTCATGACATCGTTGTCTGGTACAACAGGAGCTGATGACAGAACTGTTGTCATGTGGTTTAATCAGGATATCATTACCAATGTCATGACATCGTTGTCTGGTACAGCGGGAGCTGATGTTTTATATCACTTGACAGAAGTGATTTGGATATACCTCATCAATATGTGCAGGCCAAAGAGATTTATTAGGAACAAAATGCAGATTTAATTGGTGTTCATAAAAAAGATCTTTGAGACTTTTTAGGAAACTATAATATGCTTGTTTCTACCGTTGTGCAGAAGATTCTGCAGGAGTATTTAGCAAGGCAAGTTTAAATAGCTAAGAGTCACTTAAGTTGGATGTCATGACTGAATGTTATGACATCAAGCGTATGACATCAGTGTGCGTGTTTTAGTTTTCTGGTATATCTCAGGCTAGAATTCAGGAAACCTATTATGGCTCCTTAGTTATCTCAGGCGAGATTTTAGTCAGGGCTGGGCATAACATGAAGCAGTTGTGACCAAATTTGACAGCACCTTGAATTATGGAAAGTGGTTTAACTTGGTTAAACCTAATGTTTGTTACTTTTGACCAGCCCAAGCCCAGTTTGCATTACTATTTAAGGAGGAGCAGAAGCAAGAGAAATCAAACACTCACATCAAGAACACCTAGAGTGTAAAATAAGGGTTTAGGGTTTTGAGAGTCCCTTGCGTGTGTGTGTCTTTGTAAGTCACCCTTTATATCTTTTGATACATTGTGGTAGACATATTTGTGAGTGAAGATTTATTTTCTTCACGTGTGTATTGTGTCTTAGGAATACTTGTGAGCCAAGCAATTGTCTATTGTATGATTGTATTGATGAGTATTGTTGAGCTGTGTGTCACTCTAAGCTTTTAAGAAAGAGTGTTGTGTTCGTGATTGAAGTTGTGAGGCAAAATCAAGTATTGTAACTTTGAAGAGGTCTTCTACAGTCTTCCATTTGTATTGAATTGTTTATCACTGCAGTGATTATGGGGAGTGAGAGGGGTCTCTTGTCTAGTGGGTTCTAGGCAGAAATTGCATTAGGTAGAGATTAATTGAGGGGTTGTAAATGGGGGAGTTTAGCTCTGAATTAGTTATGCTAATAGTGGATTTCCTTCCTGGCTTGGTAGCCCCCAGATGTAGGTGATGTTGCACCGAACTGGGTTACTAATTCATTGTGTTATTTATCTTTCAACATTTACAATTATGCACAATTTAAATGGTTAGATAAATAGTCTGTCAGTCTGCTGATGTTACAACAGACGTCATGACATTGGTCATGACATTGGTACAATTAAAAGGAATTTAAATTGGTTAGGTTCTGTCCTTGTTCTGTTTCAGCAGAGATCAATGTTCTTAGGACATATGAAATATGCATACCAGAATATCATAAACAAATCAATTAATTCAAATAATTAAATTAAATCAAATAATTCAATTAAATTAATTCATTCAAATAAATTCCATAAGTCAATTAATTTAAATAAATCACATAATTCAATTAAATCACATAACTCAATTAAATCAACTAGGCACAAAATCACAAAATTAAGTAATTAATATAATAAATAAATAATTACTAATATTGGGATGTTACATAAGAGTGAAGACGAGGATTCAAGATTCGCTTGAAATGACAGTGAACTTATTTTTTATTGACCTTTTGATTTATGGTCACATAATCTTTTTTTACTTTTGTTGAGGATTTGAGGACCTCTATTCTTAAATTTCTCTTTTTGATCCCTAATTTTGACTGGACTGATTTGGTTTTTCGAGTCCACGGGGATTACCCTAATTTTTTCCTAAGTCGCCTCATTGGGTGTTCGACTTAGCGGGCTTTCTCTTTTTTTTATTTTTTTGTTTTTGAAGGTTTGTGACTGCTAAATCATTGGTCATTGAAGAACAACCGACATATATTTTGTATTTTGCATTGTGATTTGAGTGCGTAATTAGATTAATTGAACACTACCCATGCCCCAGGTTAAGCGTTAGGGCCTGAAATTCTGAAAGAACTCCTACTTCTAGGCTCGAAGTGGTTAACTAGATACTAACTCCTTGTCTCTCCAGCATTTGGATGTTCGAAACAATTCTTGTACATCATCATCAAGGTTTTATCTGAAAGCATACCTTCAACAATTACGGGTATTCAGTTTTCATCATCCTTCCTCCAATCTTTGCTATAAAAAAGTGGTCAAGAGGTATATATGGATGTGTTTATATATATATATATATATATATATATATATATATATATATATATATATATATATATATATATATATATATATATATATATATATATATATATATATATATATATATATATATATATATATATATATATATATATATATATATATATATATATATATATATATATATATATATATATATATATATATATATATATATATATATATATATATATATATATATATATATATATATATATATATATATATATATATATATATATATATATATATATATATATATTATATATATATATATATATATATATATATATATATATATATATATATATATATATATATATATATATATATATATATATATATATATATATATATATATATATATATATATATATATATATATATATATATATATATATATATATATATATATATATATATATATATATATATATATATATATATATATATATATATATATATATATATATATATATATATATATATATATATATATATATATATATATATATATATATATATATATATATATATATATATATATATATATATATATATATATATATATATATATATATATGGGAAGGATAAAGAACGAAGATGACATGATTAATTCAAAAAATGCATGATCACTTTATTAATATTACCATTCAAAACAACAATGTTTAAAAACAAGTAGCATTCAACAAGAAAGAAAATACAAATGCGAATAATAAAAGTTGATCTGATGATTTCCAGTTCTGAGGATGGGTTCCTGTATGAACCAGTGGCTTTAGGAGATCCCTCTGAAGTCTTTAAAATCAAACAGATGAGGGGTTGACGTGTACAACCAAACTTTCTTCTTGATAAGATATGTACCTTTTGCCAATGTATTATTGCACTTTGGCTAGGAAGGATTTTCAATCTTCAGTTGAATGCCCTATCAAACCTTCATGATATTCACATTGCACATAGGGATTGTACCCAAGAGGGTATGGCTCTAGAAACGACTTTAGAGGCTTGGGCTCTAGCAGCGAGTTTTGAATAAGATATGGCAAGAGCTGACTGTATGACATAGGGACTGGATGAAGAAGAGCATTCCTTCTTTCTAAGTTGTGAGAGGCTTATGCCGATTCTGACGCTGATTCCGATATCCTCGACCGTGAGCTTGTTGAGTTGCATGAGGAGCAGTCTAGAGTTATTGGTACGGTACTTTAGGTATTGTTGGTTTCCTGTAAGGATGGTATGGCACCAAAAATAATGACTGCTGAGAAGATGAGGGACCAAAAAGTCTTATTGGTGCATCATGAGAATACTTGATATTTGCCATGATTGCATTGGTTTCATCCTCTTCTTCCTCTTGGGAATTGCTGAGGGGTTCAGTCTCACCAGCTTGGCTATTCAAAGCATCTTGCATTTATTTTATTTTGAGGTAGATCTCGATGCATTCTCTTACTATCACAAGGTCAGAGAAGCTTGAAAATGCATTACCTGTCATTCTTTCAAGATAAAAGCCATGCAAACTGTGTATGAACATGTTGATTAATTCTTTGTCCAAGAGTGATGGTTGTACTCTGGCTGCCAACTCTCTCCACCATTGTGCATATTCCATGAAAGATTCACTACTCTTATGAGATAGGCTTTACAATTGCGTGCGACTGGGAAACATGTCCAAATTGTACTGGTATTGCTCTAGAAAGTCATTAGCTAAGTCCCTTCATAACTAGATACGACTTCTTTCTAAATCCATGTACCAACTCAAAGACGCTCCACCCAAAACTGTCTTGAAACAATGAATCATCAATTTATCGTCATGGGTGTAGGAGGTCATTTTTCGGCAGAACATCAGCAAATGACGTTTCGGGCAACTAAGACCTGTGTACTTTTCGAAGTTGGGTATTTTGAATTTCAGAGGGATCACCAAGTTTAGCACTAGGCACTTATTAGCAGCATCGAGCCCATGCGTATCGTGCACTTTCATAGCTTGGAACTTCTTCTCAATGGCACAAAGCCTTTCCTTCATAGGATCAATTGATGGCATCATCTAGGGTCGAGTAGGAATATTTACTTGTGGAGGATCATCATCAGGTAGAAGACCATATAGTGGATTAGTTGTCACAGTAAAGTCAGGTGGAGGAATAACATTTTCCATCACAACATGCTGAAGGTTATTCTCTAACATAGCTACCACAACTTCCAACTTGCTTTGTATAATTGGCCTTTCAAGTCTTTTATGTTCCTCTTATCTCTACTTGATCTCACTTCAAATGCTTTACAATTGCAACGGGTTCAATATGAGTTTCGGGAAATCAACTAGAAGGTCATGGCCAAAGGCGAAATGAGCTTCCTTATGGAGATGGTATGCATGCATGATGATGAGATGCAATGCATTTTTTTTAGTACATGGGTTAAAAGGTCAGAGGTACAAACAGAGGATAAAATTGACTTCTTTCCAAATAGGGTTCTCACCAGGTATGGTCTAAAGTTAATAGGAACCCCAAAGTCATGGGTTCAAACGAATGTTCATCATATACGACATGAGCATGTTGGTTGATAACTCCATCACATGAACCTTTCTTGGGTGAGATCTTCGTACTGAACCTCACGAGAAGAGATTTTCAGGGACACTTACTACGAGACCATCGACATTGGGTTCTAGACAAGGGTTTCAGAGTCATGGACTTTCATAACAGTTTGTTACATATGTCAATCATTGTCAGGCAACAACTCCATTAAGAAAGTTTAACCTGAATGAGATCTTCGCATCGATCCTCACGAGAAGATCTTCTTAGGGGTCCATACTACGTGACCATCAATCTTAGTTGGCCAATGGTTCAAGGTTCTATAAAGGTCCTTAGAGTCATGGATTCCAAAAAAAAAATTGATCAAGCACGCCAAGAGCTTGACGGTCACCAACATACTCTATGGAATCTACTCTAAGTGAGGTTCTCCTATCGACTTTCACGAGAAGAGCTTCTCCAAAGCCCATACTACTCAACCTCTCCTATCTCAGTTTTACACTCTAGACTCGGATGTAGAGTCTTTCCCTCAAAGTTTTCCACCAAAGTACCTAATCCATACCACAACATTAAGAGCCTCACAAGATAAGGTACAAGTAAATAAACAAAAGGGGAAAATAATTAAGAAAGCAAATAATAAAGAGAAAACACTTAAACATGGGAAAACAACCTAGATTAGGCTTGACTTGCTTATGGAATTTCTCCAGCTGAGTCACCAACTGTCACACCTCGAAAAAATACGACCTTCGCGATGGACGCGTGGTTCGTAACAGAGTCGCCATCGAACTTTATTCATTCCAATAAGAAATAGGAAAATATTGAGAAAACCTTTAGAGAAAGAACATGATCATCGCAACCAAGTTCTAGGTTCGGGAGTCAGTTACATAAGGGAAATGTATTAGCACCCCCGCACATCCGTTATACTCAACGAGAGCCTCTTAATTCGATTTGTGATTGACGTTAGCTAATGTTGTTTGTTTTCTTCTAAGATGAATAGTGTGAAAGGTGTGAGAAAATGGTTTTGTTTTACTAAGGGGGAAATTATTTAGGTAATTTAATTAAGAATTTGAGTATGAAGGTTATTACACTATCGGGTGAATCACAATTATTATACTGCTAGATGAAGACTTGTGCGATGCTCGGTTGTAAATTAATTAGTTTATTTTTTGTTGAATTTTAAATATGTTAAGAATTTGTTTTGACAAAATATGAGTAAGTAATAAATTTTTATTATAATAATTTATTGTGAATTATAATTGAGACAATGATATGAACTAATCACATCTAAAACGATATATTTTATTATAAAAGAAAAATAAATTCTTGTAAATTAAGATTCACATTGTTTTATTTTGATTCTCATATTTTTTTTACTTATCTTCAATTTAGATAATTAATGTTGAGTCGTTAAAGATATGTATTAATTTTTAGTGTTAAATAAAATTAAAATTTTATTTATAATTATGATCAAACTTTAGTTATCTAATGAATAAGGGTTGAAAATGCTAGTTGCAATATTAACTTAATTATTTTATTAATTAATTATTTTAGTTTTTATTAATTGAAATGTAAAAATTTATTTGATTTTGTCGTTGATATCAATTGAAATATGAATGTTCTTTTTTTAAACATTATTATTGTCATTTTTATTACACTCTATATGGTCACTATTGTAAAACAAAATTGTAAGTTATAATTCACTTTTGAGAAAATTGTGTATTTTTTTTAAAGTAAAGGGCTCGTGCTATAAATGAAAAAAATAGGTACAAAAATGAGGGAAGCAAAAAAACTTGACCTCAAATCTACTTAGTTCTAAAGTATGGTAAACCTAACTTATTTTTATTGAAATCTACTAGAATCTTCGGGTGAACCTCATTCCACCAAGTAAATAAGTTAATCAATAATCCAATGTTAGCTAATATGTATCCACAGTGGTTGTCTTCCCTGAATTTGTGCAAGTAAAAAAAATAAAATTATACAGTCTAGACAAGAAAAGATCATATTTATTTCTAATACTCCAAGGAACAACACAAGAGTTAGAAAAAGCTGAGACAACTCATGTGGAATTAAATTCTAAGCAAAAGTTCTTCAAATCCTATCAAAAGTGACTTCCATGGCTAAAATGGACCCATAAGCTCAGCCTTAATCACATTCACATACCCCAAAGAGCACCAAAAGCTGCCAGGGCGATCGCCAACAATATCGCAGAAGATTCCGCCATACGCAGCCTACAAAGGCTAACCACCAAAGAACCCATCAACACTGACATTAATCCAACCTTACTAGGGAGGCGTCCATAAGATCCTATACACTTTCAATGGTCGAGGCGGATGAAACACAATCTTAAAATTCTTTAATAAAACAAAATTCGTGATGAAAGAGTTGGCCTTGCAACTTGAGATATTGCTCGATAGAGATGTTAAGGAGTGGTTTCAGCACAAACGAGTTTCCAATGGAGCAACTTGTTTTGAAATCTGGCTCGATTTTGAGCATTCCAAATACTAGCAATGGAGTTCATAGTAGCAGCAGTATGTGTAACGCCCCAATTTTGATTTCCCAATTTTGTTGAGTCTTTTGATTTATCTGGGTGATTAATATCTTTTTAATTGTGAATTGATGTGTTAATATGTTATGTTTGCATATTATGCTATTTTACTGATTTTGAGAGTTTTCAGAGGAAATAGATTGGAGGGTATTTTAGACATTAAGTATTTAATGTTAAGTTGGATATTTTGTGAGAAAATGATTTAGTAGATGTTTGGAGGGAAATAAAATAGAAAGAGATATAAGTGGAAAGAGGGAGAAAAGAAAAGGATAGAAATAGAAAGAAATGAAAAAGAAGAGAAAGATAGAGGAAGAAGAAGGAAGGAGAGAAAGAGAGGAAAACTTGGAGAATCATCAAGAGCAATCTCTAGGATTCGATTAATCGGGTAAGGGTGTGAAATCTTATTATTCTATCAATGTGTGTGATTATATATGTGTGTGTTTGGATTGTTTGGATGTTTTCCATCTTTTCCCAATCTAGGTCAGAAATGGTTTAATCGGTAGGAATCGATGATTTAACGGTTAGAATCTGGAATTAATGGTGTAGTTTAGTCGAGGAATGTCAGGCTAGGACTATTGGAACTTGTTGGAATTGAATCGGGTGATTTCGGGAGTTTTTGAGGTTTTTGGACAGTTGGGGTTTTGGAGTACGCAGACGCTCGCTAGCACGTCCGCTAGGCGAGCAGGGTGGCGAGTGTTTGCTAAGCGAACTGGTAGCGAGCTGCCAGCGAATATCCCCAGACTTAGGCAGAATGGAAACGATCCTTTTCGCCAGTAGCGAGTGATGTAGCGAGTTGTTCGCTAGGCGAGGCTCCAGCGAGCCAGTAGCGAATCCTTCTAGTAGCTTCTATTTGTCTTCGCAAGCTTGTTCGCTAGGCGAACCAGCAGCGAGTGTTCGCTAGGACCTCGCTGGCGAGTGGTCCAGCGAGCGTGACAATGTTTGATTTTCTTGCTGTTTCCATTCAATGTCGATTCTTCGATTCGAATGTGATTAGCCCTTTATCTTAAGGCATAATTGTATGCTGTGATATGTTATGTTGTGGGTAGCCGTATGGCGTAAATCCTAGATTATGAAATCGATTGTGAATTGTGGTCGTTCGGCAATTATATGCATTGTTTTAAATTGATTAAAAGTGCATGAAGATTGTGATTGAATCTAATTGATTCTTGTGCATTACTTGATAATGTAACGATGATGATTGAAAGTATGAATACTTTGATTATTATGAAATGTGTTGTGTGTGCAATCATGTTATAATTCTTGTGTGATGAATTATTTGATAATGCATGGGATTAAGATGCGAGAACGGTCTTAAGTGCATTGGTTGTTGATTGCATACGCATCATTTGTTGTCAAGAGGCAATGCTTGCTAGTTTCGTGGAGACTAGTGACTTGTCCCAAACCTAGAAGGGTGGGTTTGAAAGCTTATAGGACAGGATTTTGTTTGTTATTGGTCTAGGGGACGGACCCGGTTTAAATGTAAAAACCGAAAAATAATAACAAGTGTTGGTACCACATGGCGTGAGTTGCATTGAGTCACATGACATAGGTATAATTGATGTATGAGGTATGCATATGTGTATGAATTGGTGAATAAACATAATTGTAAATGTTTATGTGGAAATGAGTGAATTGTGAATGTATGCATGATGAATGTGCTTGGCGATTATTCATATATGTGTATATACGTTGTGATGTATATGGATGACTTATGGTGAGAATGTTGATTATGTGTATTCTATGATTGTGTGTGTATATATATATATATATATATATATATATATATATATATATATATATATATATATATATATATATATATATATATATATATATATATATATATATATATATATATATATATATATATATATATATATATATATATATATATATATATATATATATATATATATATATATATATATATATATATATATATATATATATATATATATATATATATATGCATTGATTAATATGATAATATTTCTCACCCTTCTGCTGTTTTATGATGCCTTATGAGGCATTGCAGAGTAGGTATGTTGGAGGTCTTTTGTGAAGCGTGTCATCATTCTTTTGTCGGTCAGCTCTGATATGTAGCACCGGGTAGCTAGGATATATGATTCTTTTTTTATACGTTGTATATGTATCTGTTGTTGAATGTTTATGAAAACATGAATTATGATGTGAATCAAATTGGATGATATATATATATATATATATATATATATATATATATATATATATATATATATATATATATATATATATATATATGTATATATGTTTGATGATTATCAATATTTAGATGTTTTCGCTTTTATTCTAAATATGGAGATGTGGGTATGAGGACTAAGTTCCTCTGCTGAAAGTTACCCCACTGTTGCATATCTTTATTGAGCAGGTGTTGTATGTTTTAAATTCAAGTATGATGTGGCGCACCCCTTTTATACCATGTTTATGGATTTTAATATGTGCCTAAATGATTTATTTGATTAATTGGGGGTATAGAAAGGGGGTGTTACATTAGTGGTATCAGAGCAGGTCGGTCATTTGACCAAGTTGTTAATGTGTTTATTCCCCTATATATTTGGTATGTGTGTATGACACTATCAATAATGTTAGTTCTTATGAAGTTTTGTTTTTGGGATCCAAAACAATGGTCGCCGGTTGGAATGATGAAGCGATTGCCGAAGCTTTGGCGATGTTGGCTGGAGCGATTGGACAGAATCCACAAGCCAACGTGAATGCTGGAAACAACGTCGATGACGAATTTCGTGCTTTGGGAAGGTTTCAAAGGAACAATCCACCAATTTTCGAGGGAACCCATGAACCTGACAAAGCACAGGTATGGCTAAAAGCGACCGAGAAGATCTTTCGAGTCATAAACTGTTCAGATGCGCAGAGGGTGCAGTTTGGCACTCATATGCTAGAAGAGGAAGCTGAGGACTGGTGGAGTAACACTCGTCAGAGGTTTGAAGAAGATGAGATTGTGGTTACTTGGGATGTTTTTAGAGAGACATTTCTGGAGAAGTATTTTCCAGAAGATGTGCGTGGTAAGAAGGAAATTGAATTCCTTGAGCTGAAGCAGGGTAACTCAACTGTGGCCGAGTATGCAGCAAGGTTTGAGGAATTGATTAAGTTTTGTCCTCATTACAACACTACCAATGCTGAGAGATCCAAGTGTCTCAAGTTCGTGAATGGTTTGAGGTATGAAGTCAAGCAAGCTGTTGATTATCAGGAAATCAGGCGATTTTCTGAGTTGGTGAACAAAAGCAGAATTTATGATGAAGATAGTAGAGCTAGATCTGCCCACTATAAGAGTTTAAATGACAAGAAAGGAAAAGGTCAATTCCAAGGGAAGCCGTATGTGACTCCTGCTGATAAAGGGAAATAGAAAACTAGTTACGGCAAGAAGCTGAGTGGGGGAGGAGGTTCCACTCTGGTGAGATGTTATAGATGCGGTAGAGAAGGACATCGTGATCCTAAGTGCAAAAGCATTGAGCAGAAATGTTTCAAGTGTGGCAAGCCAGGCCACAAGGCTTTCGAGTGCAAGAGCGGTGCGAATGTGACTTGCTACAACTGTGGTGAGCAAGGGCACATTAGTACCAAGTGTGATAAGCCAAAGAAGACTCAAGGGAATGGGAAGGTGTTTGCTCTATCAGGATCGGAGACTGCTAGCAAAGATCGGTTGATCCGAGGTACGTGCTTTATTAATGGTATACCTTTGGTCGCTATAATTGATACTGGAGCTACACATTCCTTTATTTCCTTTGATTGTGTTAATAGATTGAATCTTGAGTTGTCGATTATGAGTGGTGGTATGGTTATTGATACTCCTGCTATGGGTTCAGTAACTACCCCATATGTGTGTTTGAATTGTTCGTTGAGTATTTTTGGTAAAGACTTTGGAGTTGATTTAGTGTGTCTTCACTTAGATCAACTTGATGTTATTCTTGGGATGAATTGGTTGGAATTCAATCGTGTCTATATTAACAATTTTGACAAGAAGGTTATTTTTCCCGAACCTGATGATGATGGAGACTTGTTTATGACTGCTAAGCAAGTGAAGGAATCAGTGCAAGATGGTGCAAAGGTATTTATGTTGATGGCAACTTTGAACATTGGTGAAAATGTATCCATTGATGCTTTACCAATTGTCCGTGATTTTTCAGAAGTTTTTCCTGATGAGATAAGAGATTTATCGCCGGAACGAGAAGTGGAGTTTGGGATCGACTTAATTCCTGGAACTAGTCCGATATCGATGACTCCATATCATATGTCCGAATCGGAATTGAAAGAGTTGAAGAGTCAACTTGAAGATCTACTTGAGAAAAGGTTTATTCGTCCGAGTGTCTCACCGTGGGGTGCACCAGTTTTGTTGGTTAAGAAGAAAGAAGGTTTTATGAGACTTTGTGTGGACTACAGACAATTGAACAAGATGACCATCAAGAATAAGTATCCATTTACAAGGATTGATGATTTGATGGATCAGTTGATTGGTGCGAGTGTCTTTAGTAAGATAGATCTGAGGTTTGGGTATCATCAGATTCGTGTGAAGGCCGAAGATATTCAAAAGACTGCCTTTAGAATGAGGTATGAACATTATGAGTATTCTGTGATGCCATTTGGTGTGACTAATGCACCAGGTGTGTTTATGGAGTACATGAATAGGATTTTCCATCCTTATTTGGACAAGTTTGTGGTTGTGTTCATTGATGATATTTTGATTTATTCGAAGAGTGAAAGAGAACATGTCGGGCATTTGAGGATTGTGTTATCCGTGTTGAAAGAAAAACAATTATTTGCTAAACTTTCTAAGTGTGAATTTTGGTTGAAGGAAGTGAGTTTCCTTGGTCATGTGATTTCAAGTAGAGGTATTGCAGTTGATCCGTCAAAGGTTAAAGCGGTATCACTTTGGGAAGCTCCAAAATCAGTTTTTGAGATTAGAAGTTTTCTTGGTTTGGTAGGTTATTATCGGAAATTCATTGAAGGATTTGCCAAGTTATCATTGCTGTTGACGCAGTTGACTAGGAAAGGTCAAGCCTTTGTTTTGGATGCAAAGTGTGAAGAATGTTTTCAAGAGCTTAAGAGAAGATTGACGACAGCTCCTATTTTGATTAAAAGTGCATGAAGATTGTGATTGAATCTAATTGATTCTTGTGCATTACTTGATAATGTAATGATGATGATGATTGAAAGTATGAATACTTTGATTATTATGAAATATGTTGTGTGTGCAATCATGTTATAATTCTTGTGTGATGAATTATTTGATAATGCGTGGGATTAAGATGCGAGAACGGTCTTAAGTGCGTTGGTTGTTGATTGCATACGCATCATTTGTTGTCATGAGGCAATGCTTGCTAGTTTCGTGGAGACTAGTGACTTGTCCCAAACCTAGAAGGGTGGGTTTGAAAGCTTAGAGGACAGGATTTTGCTTGTTATTGGTCTAGGGGACGGACCCGGTTTAAATGTAAAAACCGAAAAATAATAACAAGTGTTGGTACCACATGGCGTGAGTTGCATTGAGTCACATGACATAGGTATAATTGATGTATGAGGTATGCATATGTGTATGAATTGGTGAATAAACATAATTGTAAATGTTTATATGGAAATGAGTGAATTGTGAATGTATGCATGATGAATGTGCTTGGCGATTATTCATATATGTGTATATACGTTGTGATGTATATGGATGACTTATGGTGAGAATGTTGATTATGTGTATTCTATGATTGTATATATATATATATATATATATATATATATATATATATATATATATATATATATATATATATATATATATATATATATATATATATATATATATATATATATATATATATATATATATATATATATATATATATATATATATATATATATATATATATATATATATATATATATATATAATTATATGCATTGATTATTATGATAATATTTCTCACCCTTCTGCTGTTTTATGATGCTCTATGGGGCATTGCAGAGTAGGTATGCTGAAGGTCTTTTGTGAAGCGTGTCTTCATTCTTTTGTCGGTCAGCTCTGATATGTAGCACCGGGTAGCTAGGATATATGATTCTTTTGTGATACGTTGTATATGTATCTGTTGTGGAATGTTTATGAAAACATGAATTATGTTGTGAATCAAATTGGATGATATATATATATATATATATATATATATATATATATATATGTGTGTGTGTGTGTGTGTGTGTGTGTGTGTGTGTGTGTGTGTGTGTGTGTGTGTGTGTGTGTGTGTGTGTGTGTGTGTGTGTGTGTGTGTGTGTATGTTTGATGATTATCAATATTTAGATGTTTCTGCTTTTATTCTAAATATGGAGATGTGGGTATGAGGACTAAGTTCCTCTGCTGAAAGTTACCCCACTGTTGCATATCTTTATTGAGCAGATGTTGTATGTTTTAAATTCAAGTATGATGTGGCGCACCCGTTTTATATTGTGTTTTAATTATACTCTGATGGATTTTAATATGTGCCTAAATGATTTATTTGATTAATTGGGGGTATAGAAAGGGGGTGTTACAGTATGCACCACGCGACTCTAAGCAGAATGATGATTATCAATGACCCTCATACAATTCACTAAATTAGTAATCAACTTGTGGTCTAATATGTCGTCCAACCAGTTCCGAATTTTCTTTGCAAAAGAGCATTCAAAGAAGATATGATACAAAGATTCATATTATTTCCAACAAAGATTGTGAACATATGGAAGATTCTGACCACGCGACTAAAGCATATCATTCGCAATTTACCATGCACCAACCTCCAAAATAGTAAGGACTTTTAAATTAGGATAAATTTGTTCGAAACATTTCACCCCCATGCACGAATAACAGTTTTACTACACCAACTATGCACATCCTTAAAAGAGAGTTGGTCATTATCTGTAGCTTTCTAAATCAGCTTGTCAGCCTTTTCCATGCAATAGTCACCAATTTCCGCTTGTGTACATCCATACTCCAAATAAAATTTCTGCACCACCTTTCCACCTCCACCATTTGAATGATGCTAACAGGACAAAAGTAAACCATCATTGAATAAATCGGCATGCTATGAATTATCAACCTAACAAGCTCCACTCTACCTGCAATAGAGAGTAAGCTTGCTTTCTAGGCAGTAAGTTTACTTTTGATTTTATCTGCAAAAGGATGGAAATAAACCGCTTTGGGTCTACCCTTAAAAATAGGGACTCCCAAGTAGATAAAAGGAAGCTGACCCTGAGATAAACCAATTTTTTCACTAACATAGTATGTATCTCTCTAGTTGTCGCTACGTGAAAAATGACACAGAGTCGCCACCGAATTTTATTTATCCCAAAGAGGGAAAGGGAAATAACTATAAAACCTTTAGGGAAAGAACATGGTCATCGCAACCAAGTTTCGGGTTCGGAAGTCGGTTATGCGAGGGGAAGGTATTAGCACCCCCTCACATCCATCATACTTGATGGGAACCTTCTAAATTGTCTAGCTTGAATGGGTGTTCTATTCTAAAAGTCTACTTGCTTAAGGGAAAGAGGGGTTGGTTTTTTATAAGAGTGCTCACAAAGGATTGGGGCCCTTGTGCCTACGTATATTCACTTGTAAGAAGTGAAGAATCAGAGCATTTGTAGTTCACGGGACTACGGTGAAAAAAAATAGGGTGTTTGGACGGACGATGCTAGTGTGCGCATTCTAGCAGTTAGGTGTATTATGGCTCGCTCGTGGAGTCTTATGTGTTACCTGTTTGTGGTAGAACGAACGTAACATGTCCTTTTTGGGCGATGAGGAATGGATGAGTAAAGGTGGAAAAGAAAGAAGAATGCTCGCTAGGATCATCACAATCTTATGCCTACGTATTCTCAACAGGCATGAGAAATCAGAGCAGTCGTAGTTCGACCACTTAAGAAATGATTATGTGTTGGTTGATTTTATACCTTGAAAAAGGATTTTCGGACTATGCCCTAAGGCGAAAAAGAGGTTTGGTACGTTGATGTTGTTTTTGATTAGGATCGCAATAAAGACTATGGATGGAGGTGAATATATCGAACAACCAAGTCGAGCGCCTTGTGTTCAAAATACTAGGAATGAGTGTAGGAGGGATTCCATTCTCACTCCTTCTCTGTCACGTGCTACCTTGCATCGTATTTCTATTTAAAAAGGAGCTTGAGACGCGCAAAAGTTTATGGGTAGAGATGAATATTTTGAACAATCAAGTCGAGCGCCTTGTGTTCGAAATACTCGAAGTGAGCGTAAGAGGGATTCCATTCTCACTCCTTCTCCTTTTTTGTTGATATTTCAATTATTAATAATTAAGAGTTCTAATAAAAAATTCTAAAGTTAAATTTTAAAATTCTAAAACATTTTTAATCCAAAATATAAATCCTAAGTTAAAATTACTAATTAAAATATAAATCCTAAGTTAAAATTAATAACTAAAATATAAATCTTAAGTTAATAAGTAAACTCCTAAAAAATATTCTAAATCTAAAATAGCAACTAAAAACCTAAAAATATTCTAAAATCCTAAAATATTTCTAGTAATTATTTCTAAATCTAAATAATAACTAATTCCTAAAAATACTCTAAATCTAAAATAATAATTAAAAAAAACCTAAAAATAAAAATCTGAAAATAAAACTAAAAATCCTAATAATTTCTAAATCTAAAATAAAAACTAATTTCTAAAATATTCTAATTAACCCTAAATTAGTTACTAAACTAATAAAACTAAACTTAAATTAGTCCTAAATTAAATCTTAAATCAACCTAAATATAAAATTATAAGTTAATATTACTAATTCTAAAATTATTTAATTAAGACTAATCCTAATAATATAACCTAATACTAATCAACTAATTTAAACTAAATAAATGCAAAAAAGAACTAATTTAAATCAATAAAAACTAAATTAAATGCTGAAAGAAAACTAATTAACGTCTCTCTCTCTCTCTCCACGTGAATTTCTTCTCCCAACGGACTCCATCTTCTCCAAATTATCCCTCTTTCCAACACATGCCTTCCCTTCTTCCCAACGAAACTCCTCTCTTCTCCCTAAATCAATTTCTCTCTTAACCCTTATTTCTTCTCTGTTTCAAAAACTCACTCTCGTTGTTCTCTCATCTGCTTTGCACGGCGCCTCTTCGTCTCTCTCTCTCTATCTCTCTCTCTCTCTCTCGACTTTGCGACACCGCGGTGCTTTCTCACTCAACCAGATATCTCTTCCCTATTCACTCGCTCGATCTCTCTTTGCTTGTGTTCTCTTTCGGCTCGATTCTTCCTATGTTCACGTTCTTATGATGATGATGGTGTTCATTTGTTATTGTTGAATCGTTGGTGGTGGACGGTTGGGGCACAATGAGGAGTTGTGGAATTTTGGCTCAAGATTGAAGAATATTTGAGCAATGATTTTTGAGGTTTAGTTTTGTAGATGATGGATTTTATTGTGGAGGGTAATTTTGGGGTTCATTTCTGAGGTTTAAATCTGAGATTTTTGAGTTTATGTTGTTAATGGTTGTGCTGGAGATGGTGATGAAGTTGTTGTTCAGATTCACGACGGTGGTTTTGAAGTGGTGATGAGTTTGAATGGTTTGAAACTATGGAGATGATGCAATGGATTTGTGTTAGTGTATTTTGACTCCACTATTGTTGCGGTTCGACTTTGAAATTCTAGTAACAGACAGTCGATGTTATGTCGGATGTTATGACATCTGCTACTGAACAGATTATTAAGCTAAGCAGTAAACACTTAAAGGAATCAGTTAATAACACAGGGAATTGTTTACCCAGTTTGGTGCAAATCACACCTACTCTAGGGGCTATCAAGCCAGGGAGAAAATTCACTATAAGCAGTGTTAATTTAGAGCCAAACTACCAGTTTATACTCCTCACTTAAGACCTACCCAATGCAATTTCAATCTAACTCTAGACCTGAGTTCTTACACACTCCCCCTCAATCACAGCAGTGATATCAACCAATTAAGTTATAGATTTAAAAAGAAGACACACTTCAAAAAAATATTGATCTTGCTTCACAACTTCAATCAAGAGGCACAACACTCGTGCTTAAAAGCTTAGAGTGACACAACCAACATACAACTCAAAATCACACTAGTCCAGTACAATCATCTAAGTGATGATTGCTTGGCTCACAAGTAATTCTAAGACACAAAAACACACGTGAAGATTAAATTACACAAACAGAATTCTTCACACAAAATCTCTACTCTTCAATAAGTGATGCCACTCTTATTTATATGCAGCGCATGAGCCTTGTACCTAAGTTGCACAAATTGGATTTAACCAAGTTAAAACCACTTTCCATAATTCAAGGTGCTTATCAAATAGGTCATAGGCATTTCATGTTATGCTCAACACTGCCTAGAGTCTCGCCTGAGATAACTAAGGAACCCTAGCAGGTTTCCTAAAATCTAGCCTGAGAAAACTCAGGAACCATAATAGAAAAACAAACATGCGCCCTTGCTGGCAGCTACCTGATGTCATAACATTCAGCATGACATCCAATACATTTTGTTCTAGCTAACCAAACTTACCCAGCAGTACACTGCACAAGTATGTCATGACACCAGTCAAGACATCTACACACAACAATGTTTTACCATAAAATGCAGCCAATCAAGAACATCTACAAACTCCCCCTTTGGCAAATTTTTGGCTAAAACAATCTGTCACCATATCAGAGTACACATGCAACAGAAAAACTAACACACAACGAATCATGCAGAGTAGCTCATATCCTACTAATCAACTAGACCTTATGTACTGCCATCAGACACACTCATACACAATGTTCTGGATTATGAATGTCAAGACATTTAGTTGACATCCTGAAAAGCACTTGTTCCACAACACAAAACACCACCTCTTAATTTTGACTATAGATGTCACAACATTTAGTGGAACATCCTGTGATACTCCCCCTTAACAGATACACAACACACCATGGCACATCAGCCAAACACAACCTACCAGCAACCTGCAGAAACACACACTACCACCAACAACTAGGATACTCCTAAGTTCCAACCAGGAAAACAAATACACTCAACATTAACAACAATGACAAAACACACAGGAGCAACACCTGCTCACAACAAAAGACCAACTCCATCATATCAACATACCTGCAAATTAACTCAGAGCAGCAGTATATCTCATCTTCCACCTGTGAGGGACATACAACTAAGCTGGGACATACAACTAAGTTGTTGTACATACAACTAAATTGTTGTTTAACTACTTCTCCCCTTTTTAGCCACAAAATTAGATCATAACTAATGAATTAGTATTGATCAAATAAGGTCAAACACACATATGTTAAGGGTATGGAACCCCAATAATACAACCCAAACAGAAAGAAAAAAAATAGTCTAATCTGCCAAAGCAAGCAACAGCTCAATAACCACCTAGCTAAAAGCAAATTAATCTTCCTCCTCAAAAGAACTGGAGTTTGTGGAGGCAAGTCGCCACATATCACACAAATCTGCAAGACATTGGTAAATGCAGGTTTCGATGATGAAAAATTCCCAGGATATACTGGAAAGTATGAGTTCCAGATCTACTAAACTAGATGCAGCATATCACTCATCATATTCTCCTTTTGCTTGTCTTAAATTTTCTAAAATAAATATACCTTGAGTTGACAAAATGAAATCATGACTAAAGGCAAGAAAAACTTCAAACTAATGATATTTTGCAGGCTTGCAGGACATGGGTCGACCATAGGGTCGGCGTATCTATCAGAGACAAGGGAAGAACAGTTAGCGCACAAAGCATGCGTCGACCATTGGGTCAGCGCATGAAGGAATGATATTTCAGCGGGTCAACGCATAAAAGCTTTGGTCGACCATAGGGTCGGCGCACAAAGGAAAATAATTTCAACGGGTCAGCGCATGCCGACGGTATGGTCGACGCATACTGATGAAATTTCCAGAAATTCAAAACATCACAGGCCATGCATCGACGCACAGACCTGTTATGGTCGACCGTTCGCGCGGAAAAACTGTTTTAACTTTGTTCCCTCTCATATTTGAAATACTGTTATGTCCTGAATTTTGTGGGCACTATATATACTTGCTTAAACACTTGTGTCTAAGAACATTTGATATTCTTTTGATTCATGTGTTCAAAAACAAGAAAGAGTGAAATAGGTGTCCAAGATTCATCATCTTCATCTTCAACATCTCACAATATTTCAATTACACACAATCATTTTTGAAATGCATTTGTGAGAGATTCAAGGTGATAAGGTTCGAGGCTTAGATTGGAGAATCAAGCTCGGGTTGAAGATTGCGATAGGTTCTTTCTTGAATAAAACCATTGGGGTTTTGCCCTCCAAGATTGGTTTGAATTTTGGGGGTTTTTGGACGAGATTCTTCATCAACGATCAATCGAGCGAAGGTGATTGTGAAGAGGTGGTCTTCACAAGTCTAGTAGCGGATTCGATGATTTTGAAGGGAAGATCTCGGGTTCGATTTGTTGGTGTTGAGATCAGCCGGAGCCAAAGGTTTGAACAACAACGTGTTCTTCAATAAGGAGGCTGGAGTCGGAGGTCCATCAACACAAATCGAAGAGCTTGATTCAACTTGAATCAAGGAGCAAGGAGTGAAGGCAACTTTCAACACATTGAGATTTTGTTGTAATTTTTGCTGCTCAATCCTTATATAAACTGTACATTCAAACAGGTGATATCTATTCAATATATCTCAATTCTAGTTTTAGAATTGAGGGCAGACGTACCCCGAAGCGAGGACGACGGGGGAACTGCCTCACCAAATTACTTGTCTTCTTTATTTTCAGCATTTTTGTTATAGCCCAAATAAGTAATTTTTGTATAAGCTCTATTGTCAAAATTGTGATATCAATTGAGTAAGAGATTAAAACGTTGTTTTTAACTCTAACGTACAACAAAACGTTGTACTAGGCTGATTGAAATCACTTACTCAACATAAACATCACTTGGAGTGTCTTTGCACACCAAGTGTTTGACATACTGCTTGAACCAAAATTATCTTACTTGTGTATCTAGTTTTGGTTTGATTTCGAATCATTGGAACTAGGTAACCTCACAACTGAAGTAAATAATTGATAAGCATAGTTTGTGTTGTGATTCTATTTTTCTGAATCGTTATAAATCCATAGGCTTACGTATATCCGGTTTTCCAATAACAGTTCGTTTTAGACTATAATTTTCCTCGGCCGCTTCCGCACTTAAAACATTTTTAAAACCAATTTTAAATTGGTAGCGCCAACTCAAATTTTTTTTAATTGGGGATCTATTCAACCCCCCCCCCCTTCTAGATCCGTGCCATAGTCTAACAAGTGGTATCAAAGCCTGGTTATTCGGTGCTTCAAATACAACGAGATAGAAAATGGCAAACGAACCTAAAGGGGCGTACAATAGGGCTCCTGTTTTCAACGGTGAAAATTATAGTTATTGGAAAGACTGTATGCGTGTGCATATAAACTCCATAGACAGAAAAATATGGAACGTTATCCTTAATGGTCCAATAGAAATTACTATGACCAATGCGGATAATGTAGTTGTGCCAAAGCCTGAAGCACAATGGACCGATGACGATGAGAAAATATACAATTATGATTGGAAAGCTAAAAACATCTTAATCTCCTCATTAGGTGTAGATGAATACTATCGTGTATCCCATTGTCCTACTGCTAAGGCCATGTGGGATTCACTACAAATAGCCCATGAGGGGACAAACGATGTTAAGTTGGCTAGAATCAATACATTAACTCAAGAGTTCGATCTCTTTTTCATGGAGCAAGGGGAAACCATTGCTGACATGCAAAAGAGATTTACACATCTCATCAATCGTTTACATTCATTAGGTAGGCCTGTTTCCAATGATATTGCTACTAATAAGATCTTAAGATGTTTAAACAGGGAATGACAGCCTAAAGTGACCGCCATCAAAGAAGCACATGATCTTACCTTATTAGATTTAACAACATTGTTTGGCAAATTACAAGAGCATGAACAGGTACTCTTGAGCTTAGACCAACGCGAAAAGATGGAAAAGAAAGACAAAACAAAGGTGAGTGAAAAGAAATCGATACCTCTCAAGACTTCCTCCTCGAAGTCTCAAGCAAAAGAGCAAAATGATTATTCCTCGAGCGACGAAGAAGAAGAGGACACAAGTAAAGATATGGGGTTGTTTGTTAAACGGTATAACCGTTACGTGAGAAAGAACAACATCCAACATTCTGAGAAGAACTTGGTAAATTTCCGGAAACAATCGAGACACTCCAAGGATGATGACTCGAAAGGTAAAAAGACTAGAGGGACGTGCTACAAGTGTGGAAAGCCCGGTCACTACAAACCGGATTGTCCAATGAATAAAAAGGGAAAGGACAAGGAATCATCAAAATCACACAAGAAATCATCAAAGCCTAGGAGAGCGTACATAGCATGGGAAAGTGACAGCGACTCTTCCTCCTCTGATGAAAGTTCTAGTGATGAAGAAGAGTTCGTGAACCTATGCCTCTCCGCCAATCAGAAAAATAAGAAAAAACAGATACGTCACTCTAAATATGATAAGTCCTCAAATATGTCGCATTCAGAATTACAAACCGCATTTCATGCCTTACATAATGAAGCAGTTGAAGCCTTCAAGAAACTTGCTTCTAATAAGAAAATCTTTACGTATTTAGAGCATAAAGTTAAAGAGTCCGAAAAGAAATTAGAGGACCTTAAGGCTTCCATTGTGAAAGGCAATGAATCGGATTGTAAAGACGATAGAAATCCTTTCAACTTCGGGTGTGGTACTTGTCATATTTGGCAAGGTGAGGTTAGAAACCTCAAGGCCAAATTAAACAAGGCACTTGAGCCTAAAGTTAAATTTTCTATTGATAAAAAGGATTTTAGAAAAAGTATGATTAACCCATACCAAAAATATGCATATGTAATTAGGGATCAAGCAAGTAAAAGTGTCTCTAAAGTTGATTTTGCTTGCTTATATTGTTGCAGGAAAGGCCACTCCATTGGTAAATGCCGTTTTAGGAGATTTCTTGTTCCTAAAGGCATCTACCAATGGTTGCCCAAACGCAACCATTTTGTCGCTAACCTATTAGGACCCAATATGCCATTGGGTACTGTCGCTACTGCGAAAATCGGCGCCGGCTGAACAGAAGAGTCGCCACCGTGCGTTATTTATCCCAACGGAGGGAAAGGAAACGCTCGAAGTAAACCTACCGCAAAGACGGGAAAGGAATGGTCATCGCAACCAAATCCTGGATTCGAGAGTCGGTTACGCAAGGGGAAGGTATTAGCACCCCTCACGTCCGTCGTACTCGACGGGATTCACGCTTGTTTTCTAGTACGGATTGTTATTCTATCTATTCTACAGGTCAAGGGTTCAAAGAAAATAAAATGACTCGGCAAAGTATCGCACTTTATGCCTACGTATTCCCGTCTGGAACGAGAAATCAGAGTCAACGTAGTTCGCCTACCTACGGGAAAGGAGGGGAAGGTTGCTCGTTAGGATATCGCATCCTATGCCTACGTACTTTCATACAGCATGAAAGATCAGAGCAAACGTAGTTCGGGCCACGTACGACACAAGTCTGTCTTGATTTGTTTTTTTACCCTTCTGAAAAAGGTTTTCTCCTGATTACGGGTCCAAGCGGACAAAAATGACTCTTTGATTGGTTTACAGTCTTTTACGCAAGAACTGTTTTTTATTGATGTTTATCCTTTTATTGTATTCTTTGATTATTTTTTGAGATAGAAGAGAAGGACCTCTAAAAACCCTATGGCTAAAATGGGAATCAAAATCTACCCTAATGTTGTCATGCATGGGTTAACGCCTAATGTCTGTCATATTTCTCTCTTGCGCAGAAAGAAACAGAGATCCTAGGGGATAAACGGAAAAACAACAGCATATATACAGTAAAGCAATAAAATGCATGAATGCAGCAATACAAGCGAGGCAAGGGAGTCCCACTCAACCTCGAACCTAGAAAACAACCAGCAAAGTGAAACAAATTCACCTCAACCTCAAGGGGAAAATTAACAAA
This sequence comes from Lathyrus sativus, assembly GCA_963859935.3. NCBI lineage: Eukaryota > Viridiplantae > Streptophyta > Magnoliopsida > Fabales > Fabaceae > Lathyrus > Lathyrus sativus. Next base: position 62,322,131 of record OZ012739.1, on the reverse strand, counting down.
CAATACAGTAAAGAAAATAAAACCCCAAAAACCCAGCCCTGACAGCACCCCAGCTCCTACAGCAGCAACTTATGAAAAACAGCAAACTCTGACAGTTGATTAACAGAAATCTCCCAATGAACCCCAAAAATCCAACTCTAATGATACCCAAGCTACAATAAGCTTCCATCTTCAAGAAATCCCCAAGCTCAAGCAAGCATAGAATCTTACCCAGTTGACAGCATCAGACAGCAGTAAACCCTAGCTTTAACAGTTGCACAGCTTTTGACATGAACCATCTTCATCTTTGTCAATCTTTGATCTTCACCTCTATCTTCAATGGCTTCTTTCTTCAAGACAAGCTCTTCTAGATGAGAATTAATTTATCAGAATAAATTGAATGTCAAACAATTCATTGACGACCAAAGGAAGTCTATGAATAGTTGACATTGTAACAGAGTGTCTCCCTCAAAGTTCTACCTCCTAGAGGGACTTTATGTCATAGAGGGACTTTATGTCATAGAGAGGAATGGAAGCAAAGGAAGCTATCCATGTTTATGAAAGAATTTGTTCTATTCTAAGGCTCTGCCTATTTTCTCCTATTTCTCCTAAGTCTTCAATCAGCATCTTCAATCCAAGCAATCTTCATGCACAAAGCCTTGATTATTGTATTAAATCTTCTCCATTGATTCTTCATGCTTCCACAAGCCCAAACCAAGCCCACACCCCAAATAAAAAACCCAAAAGCCCAAGCAAGCAACATAAACCCCAAATGGGAACACCAAACAATCACACAAGTTGTAAAATATACTAAAAATAGTAAACTAGTATTTAAAATCCTAAGATTTATTCTAAGGGTATTTCTATATCTACCCTACATACCCTATATGTCCCATAACCTAACTCATGCTAAAAAACCCCAAAATAAAATGTTGGAATGCACCTATGTTGAGTTTGAACCCTAAAACTATCACCCTAATGTTCTCTAATTAAAACTAATCAAGATTAATCCACAAAAATGTGGAATAAATCCAGGGGAACTTAATGGTCTAATCTAACTACCACAAAAAGAATGGAATCAAAATATGGATTTACAATTGCTAACAAAATTCATCAAAATGTATGTACAAACAAACATGAAAATAAAATGCAATTAAGTTTGAAAAATCACCATAAATGGAAAAAAAATCTAAAATAATATTTTTATTTTCTTAAAATTTTCTTGAAACCATGACTAAAATGTGGGAAAAAGTCCCATGTTAAAATGATGATTTCTGATTTTATATGAATTTATTTTGTGAATTATATGCAAATGAAATGAAAAAGAAAATCAATTAAAAAAATAGAGCAAGGGGGGGCAATAACAGTATTTACACACTCAGAGATATATTGGGCCCAGGAGGGGGTGTTGAAAGCAACAACGCTGGGCCCATGGTTGCTAATTCAGCAAAACAAGAAAACTACTAAACCAATAAGCTAAGGGGGGTGCGGACAGCAGGGATTTGCTTGGTTATCTCGTTTGGGCTTCCCATGGGGGGTGTGAGGTCAGCAACTGGGTTAAGCCCAAACAACATTGCTACCAGGGAGAGGGGGCGTTTCTGGTAAACGTGGGGATGATGGTTCAGCAAATTACAATTGGGCTTAAGGCCCAAGATCCAACACAACCCATCTTCAGTTAAAATCAAAAAAACCTAAAACTAACTAAAAATTTTATTCGACGACTACTGTTTCATCTCTCTCTTCTGAAACCCTAAACGGCGCCTATCAACTCTCTCTCTGAAAACCTCTCACCCCTGCAAATCACATCCCCAATGTTCTTCACCATCACCACTCAAATCCCTCAAATCTCAGTTTCAACAAACCCTAATCTAACACTCACCTCACCATCTAATACTCAACACGATTTTACCCTAATTTCGTCGTCTAACCTAGCGCTAAATCCAGATGAACAACGATGCATGCTTACAAGTTTAGAGAAAGATGACAAAAACCTGGAAAGCTTCTTGAAGATTCTGGAAACCGATGAAGTCACTGAAGATCGACGGCGAAGATCCCTTGTGGTTATCGAAGAACCACGGAGACCTGGAGAAGATCTGGTGCGCGATGCAGAACGTTCTTCACGTTCTTGATGACGAACGCTGAATGTTCTTGGACGGAAGAACTTCACGCGAGAATCTGGAGCGGACGAAGTTGATTGAAGATTGTCGTGGATGCGTATGGATCTAGAGATAATGTTCGATGAATCTTGAAGATCTTCAGATAACAGTTTTTCTGAGAAAAAATGATGAAGAAGCTCAAGACGGTGATGGACTGAATCTGGAAAATGATGAAGATTATGATGGAGTTCCGGCGAGAAATGGTGAAGATCGTCGGAGGTGTTGGCGAGGAAGATGACAGTTGGAAGGGCTTGGGGGATTCTGGGGATTTTTGCAGATTCCGGTGAGATTTGGTTTTCCGGTGGGAGGTTACGGAGGCCGGGAGACGGTTGGTTAGGTGTGCGCCGGTCTTTGCATGCCGGCCGGAGGGGTTCCGGCGAGGGATGCGGTGGCAGAGGGAGTGAGGGAGAATGAGCCACGTGTGGCTGAAGGTTATTGCATGTGTGACGCGTGGAGGAAGAGGGTGAGAGAGAGAGTGAGGTGTCAAATTCTGGAGGGATGAGAGAGTGAGGTGGAAGAAGTGGAAACGCATCGCGTGGCACACGTTTTATTTGACAAGTGCAATCTGGACCTTGACTGGGCTTGAATTGACTTGGATAATGGCCCATTAAGACTTAACCTCAGATTAATGGACTTAAAACGTGGTTAACTGCCTTAACTCAAAGATTAACTCCAAAACCACAACACAATTAAACTGAAAATAAACCAATTAAATCCTAAACGAAAAATTAAAAATAAACCCTAATTAAAATCTATAATAAATCCTCATTAAACCTATAAAACGAAATTAAAGAATAAACCCCCAATTAATCTGAAAAAGTCTAAAAACTATTCTTTTAATATCTAAAAAGATTATCTTTAAAACCCTAATTAATTCTAAAAAAGTCAAATAAAATCTAAAAAAATCTAAACATTTTAATCCTTTTTCTTTTTAAAATCTAATCTATTAACATTTTAAAAAACAAATAAAATCTAATAAAAATCTAAAAAAACAAATACTATCTATTTTATTATTATTATTATTTTCTCTACTCTTTTAAAAGAAAATATCTATTTATCTATTAAAAACTAATAAAAGAAAACTAATATCTAAAATTTATTAAAACTATAATATCTAAAAATTCTTTAAAAATCTATTTAATTTCTAAAAAATGAAAAGAAAATTTATTAAAACTCTAAAAATTATAAAACCTATTAAATCCAGAAAATCCAATTAAGTGCATTAAAAATCCAGAAAAATAACAAAAAAATCCTAAAAATGCCAGGAGGCCGATTAAATCGAATAAAACCCAAATGCGCAACCGTAGCGAAACCCGGGCACCGAGATGGCCTGAAACACAGGAAACGAACACCAATTCTCAACAGACTTTTATTCCAACCGGCATGAAACTGCCTGAAACGCCAGGGGCTATAATCCCAAGAAAATCCATCTGACCGAGAAAAATGCAATGCATGCAGTATGCGAATGCGGATGCAAATGTGTCAAAACATAAACCAGATATGGGGATCGGTTGGTCAAATTTTAGGGTTGCAACAGGTACCTCCTTGTGCTAATTATGTTTGACAGGTGAAATGTGTCGAGACCACCGAGAGGAAGATGGGTTCTCGATAGTGGGTGCTCAAGACACATGTCTGGAGACATATCCTTATTCATAGACTTTGTGGCTAAGAAGAAAAGGTATGTAACTTATGGTGATAACAACCGCGGAGCAATACTAGGTAAAGGTAGTGTAGGTACATCCACTGAAGACATACTCAAAAGTGGCGAGATAGGGATTGATCAACCGGAAAAAGCTAACATTGAGGAGGATAAGGATGCACACCGTGATGCAACAGAGGAAGTTCATCCGCCTTTCAAACGACGATCTTCCTCATGAATGGAAGTCATCTAAAGACCATCCTATTGAAACATTATTGGAGACATCACAAAGGGTGTAACAACTCGTGCTAAGCTAAGTAATTTCCTGTTATTACTTCGCTTTCCGTGTCACAAATGAACCTAAAAACCTAAGGAGCCCTACTTGATGAACATTGGTATTTTTCAATGCAGGCGGAACTGAATCAGTTTACTAGAAATGAGGTTTGGGACCTTGTCCCTCATCCATGAGGTCATCGAGTAATCGGCACCCGATGGGTGTTTAGAAATAAACTGGACGAGAATGGAGTAATAACTCGACTATGAGGAAACTTATTGCGTCGGTTGCCAGACTCGAGGCTATACGCCTTCTACTTGCTTTCGCCTGTGCGAAAGGTTTTAAGTTATTTCAAATGGACGTCAAAAGTGCTTTCCTTAACGGATTTATAAATGAAGAAGTCTATGTTGCTCAACCACCTGGTTTTGAGTCTCATGAGTATCCTGATCATGTCTATAACTGAAAAGAGCTTTGTACGGTCTTAAGCAAGCTCCTAGAGCTTGGTATGAGAGACTAAGCAAATTCTTACTTGATGAAGGCTACTCAAGAGGAAAGGTTGATACTACTCTCTTCATTAAACGTCAAGGAGAAACACTTAATTCTTGTACAAATTTATGTTGATGATATCATATTCGGATCCACTAACATGAATCTCGTAAGAGAGTTTGCTAAGATTATGCAGGGTGAA
>OZ012739.1:62240852-62316895 GCA_963859935.3 Lathyrus sativus | reverse complement strand
GCGGCGATGTCCTATCGAGTCAGTTCTTTCCGTTTAGCAATAGCAGTCGTAGATAGTTTGTTTTTCACCCATAGACTAGACAACAAGCGTGGATCCCGTTGAGTACAACGTACATGAGGGGTGCTCATACCTTCCCCTTACGTAACCGACTCCCAACCCGAGACTTGGTTGCGATGACCTGTCTTCTCCCTTTTCGTATGTTTTCTCTGATCGTTTCCTTTCCCTCTTTTTGGGATAAATAACGAACGGTGGCGACTTTTCTGTCTTCCGTCGGCCCCTCTTTCGCAACGATGTGACAGTTGGCAACTCTTGTTGGGGATATTCCCATCCCCTATGCAAGTCGATCCTAGTGTTTGTTTGCTTGTCTTTGGGTGTGTGTTTGTGTGTTGTATACTTATATATTGTTGTATTTACATTTTCTGCACTTTATTATTATTTGTTGTTGTTGTACTGTTGGGTGGTTGTTCCATTGTGAGATAAGCCAAAACCCAGGTTTGAGAATAACCATAGCATTAGAGTGGAGGTCTACACGCTAGGCATGCAATAATCCTGATGAAATTTGCATTCAGACAAGGTTTCCTGTTGAAGATATCCTATCCTGTACTAGGTCGGGAAAGGGTGTTGGATCTGAGAGCTGTCGACTCTGGAGACCGATCATTTGGGAGTCAGCTAAGTGAAGCCACTTGGTTAAACTATGATGCCAAACCAGAAATGGTGATGTATCATCGTTCTCGAAAGTCCAGTGATGTTGACGACCGCATAGGATGCCAGACCTTATTGGAGATAGGTTCATATCTATGAGTGAGAGGGCTTTGCAGGAAACTTTAACCTCTAGCCTACCCAGATTTCTTATCAGTGCAGACCTTTGATCTCTGATGTTATGAGGTTCCTATACTTTGGTCTTTTGGTGTTCCGGTACTTTCTCGCCAAAGCGAAACTCTGGTTCAATCCAGTCAGTAGCGCAACAGTTTTCCGAGCTTTATGGGGGTTGTAATCTCATGTTCCTTGCATTTTGCATTGCATTTGCATAGCATTTGCATAAGCATATTTGCAATCATTTTGCATATCATTCTTCAGCTAGCCAGAGCTCTCATCCTGCCTTTGTTTTGATCAGAAGGTGATTCCCTGGTGTTTGTTCTGAACAAGTGGTGACTGTTGGAAGACGACCAAGTTTTTGAAGAAGGATTGATCAGTGTTTAAGAAGTAAAGTCAAGTTGAGAAACTGTTGGTAGCTATGTTAGGAGACGACCTCCATATTGTTGATAGCCCATCAAGTTTTACTATGATGACCAATCCTCTGTATGGTTCTCTGCCTGATGAAGATTCTCCACAAGTGAACAACCTCATTGAAGCTCAGCCTATACAGCCTTCTGTTGAGAATCAAGATCCACATGAACAGTTTGTTGTCCGAAGTGAACGTCCCTCTTTTTCTGATACTACAGATCGTCATGATGTTTCTCTCTCTGTGCCAAATTCCAAAGGAGAGGTCCCCGTGATGAAGAATAAGGACTCAAGAGCTCTTGAGTATGCTAAAAGGTTTCATGCATTGGATTGAAAAACTCAAGGCCTTGGAAGTCAAAGATATTGTTGGTCTCAACGCCTTCAGGACATGTGTCTGGTTCCCTGACCTGGTAATACCTTCGAATTTCAAGGCGTCGAGGTTTGAGAAGTACAAAGGGGATAGCTGCCCGAGGCAACATCTGGTGATGTTCTACAGAAGAATGACTTCGTTTGTGCCTAACAACAAGTTAATGATTCATTGTATTCAGGACAGTCTGATTGGGGCATCTTTGAGTTGGTATATGCAGTCAGAGAGCAATCAGATCCGATCATGGATGGGACTTGGCCAAAAAAATTCTAAAGTAGTATGAGTATAATATGGACATGGCTCTCAGTCGCATTCAGCTGCAAAGCTTGTCTAAAGAGAACAATGAACCCTTCAGAAAGTATGCTCAGAGATGGAGAGAGTTTGCTTCCAAAGTACAACCCGCCGCTTCTAGACCAAGAATTAGCTGATATGTTCATGAACTCCTTCCAGAGCTCATACTTTAAAAGAATGATTGGAATTTCACCAAACCTATCTGACCTGGTAATGGCAGGAGAACGCATTGAAAAATGGCAATAAAGACTGGAAAAATTCAAGATGTCTCGAGCAGTTAGGCCAGTGAAGTTGAATCTCTCTGTAACTCCCAAGAAGAAGAGGATGTGATCAATGCATCATGGCAGATATTGGTAATTCTCAGGGGTGAATCGGTGAAATCTTTTTGTTCTTCATCTTCTCAGTGGTCATTATCTTCTGTGTCACAATATTCTGGACAGATAATTGTGCCTAGGGCACCATATCAGAAACCCTGTAGTCAGCATCTATAGTCTAGACATCTTGACCTTAGAGGTACCTTCAAAAGTTGTTTTGAGAGTATCCCAAACCTCTTTGGCCGGTTCACAGTGATGCACAAGTCTGAAGATATCTCTTATATATCCCATTGAATAGAGCATTTAGAGCCTTAGAGTTCCCAAGAGCCAAAGTTTCTTTCTCTTTGCTCCACTCTTCTTCAGGTATTAGCACCGTTGATCCATCTTTCTCTGTCTTCACTGGATGTTCCCATCCTAAGTTAGCTGCTCTCCAGGCCTTGCTATCCAGAGATTTCAAGAAGGCTATCATGTGAGGTTTCCAATAGTCATAGTTAGATCCATCCAAAATTGGTAGTCTATTTGTCCATAGTACCAAAATTTATCTTCCCTAGATCTCACCCAGAAAATAACAGGCAGGGTGCCTGCTCTGATGCTAATTGAAATTCTAGTAACAGACAGTCAATGTTATGTTGGATGTTATGACATCCGCTACTGAATGGATTATTAAGCTAAGTAGTAAACACTTAAAGAAAGCAGTAATAACACAGGAAATTGTTTACCCAGTTTGGTGCAAATCACACCTACTCCGGGGGCTACCAAGCCAGGGAGGAAATCCACTATAAGCAGTGTTAATTCAGAGCCAAACTACCAGTTTACACTTTTCACTTAAGACCTACCTAATGCAATTTCAATCTAACTCTAGACCTGAGTTCCTACTCACTCCCCCTTAATCACAACAGTGATATCAACCAATTAAGTTACAGATTTAAAAAGAAGACACAATTCAAACAAATCTTAATCTTGCTTCACAGCTTCAATCAAGAGACACAGCGCTCGTGCTTAAAAGCTTAGAGTGACACAACCAACATACAAATCAAAATCACACTAGTCCAGTACAATCATCTAAGTGATGATTGCTTGGCTCACAAGTAATCCTAAGACACAAAAACACACGTGAAGATTAAATTACACAAACCGAATTTTTCACACAAAATCTCTGCTCTTCAATAAGTGATGTCACTCTTATTTATATGCAGCGCATGGGCCTTGGACCTAAGTTGCACAAATTAGGTTTAACCAAGTTAAAACCACTTTCCATAATTCAAGGTGCTTGTCAAATAGGTCATAGGCATTTCATGTTATGCTCAACACTTCCTAGAGGTCTCGCCTGAGATAACTAAGGAACCCTAGCAGGTTTCCTAAAATCTAGCCTGAGATAACTCAGGAACCATAACAGAAAAACAAAACATGCGCCCTTGCTGGCAGCTACCTGATATCATAACATTCAGCATGACATCCAATACACTCGATTCTAGCTAACCAAACTTACCCAGCAGTACACTGCACAAGTATGTCATGACATCAGTCAAGACGTCTACACACAACAATGTTTTACCATAAAATGCAGCCAATCAAGAACATCTACAAACTTAAATCTTGTCGTGGCTCACTGTGGTTATCAGGTTTTAATAGGCGATGACAGCGGTGAGGCCATAGTTTGTGGTCGGCTACTGCTACCAATTGATTATGTTTTGAATTCGAAGAATTTGTTGCCGGTTTCGCCGCATTTGTTGCAGAAAACTAGTTGTATCGGTGTTGATGGCAGAAGGTAATATCTGAAGCAGAGTTTTTTTAGATTGAGGTGAGTGGTTTATGGTTTAGAATTGTTGGTGGAGATTTGCAGGTCGTGTTTGGTTTGGTGATGAAGCTAGAAGTGATGGTTGACGGCTGGTGACAAAGTCGAGACAACTTCAAGAGAGAGGAAACTCATTATGTATGTTCCGTGGCTGATGGGGGGTGATGTTGTTCTGTGGCATCCGAACATTGAGGATTCTTGGAGAATGAAAGGTAATAAATTTTTTTAAATTCTTCCTCAATCCCCCCTCAGTTTCAAATTCATTCCCCCTCTTAAGTTCTTCTCCTTTTTTAAAAGTTCCTGTTATGTTGTTGTCTTGTTATTTTCATGCTGCAGAATTTGGTCTGTTGTTGTTTATTGCAGGTTATGATGCTGATTTTTTGGAGCTTTACTTGTTGAAGGATGGTGGCAGGGTGCTTTTGAAGTGCAGGGTATTATTGTGATGTGTTGGTGTGTATGATGCGCAAGGTCTGTAGGTTTGTAGCAGGAAATTGGCATGGCTTATGTTTGGAGTCTTGTGGAATCGGTGCAGGCAATTAGCAGGTGTTGTATGGTTCAAAAACTGGTGTGGTTTGTTTGATATGTTGAGTTTGGGACTTGTTGGATGTAAGTATGGAAGTGGTACGTAATAGCATGTGGGGTGGTACGGTTTGTGGTGCATAGCAACAACTTGTACAATTTGTCGTGAAGTATAGGATCGTAGGTTTTTTGCTTTTCCTTTTTTCTTGCTACAACTTGATGTGGGACTTGTATCTTTTGGTAAGAGAAATGAAAATGTTATGGGTCTACTTATTATTTTTTAAACTTTTCTTGTAATGGACTTATATATTTTGATGGGCCCTAGTTTGAATTAATTTTGATGTATAAGTTGGGGCTTTGAAGTTAATCTTGAATGAATGGTAAGTATGTGAACTTTTTTTCATGTGACAAATGCAAACTTTAATTTTTACTTGAAATGAGAAACACCTTGAGTTGATCCTTGATATATAAAGGAACCCACTATGAATCGAAATGAATCAGAGCCTTGAACCCGTGAATCAATCTTTGAAATTATTTCTTTAACTTAAATGAACCATGATGGAATTGCAATTTCAATTTTCACGTTCAATATTCTCTTGACTTGAATCTAAGAACCACAGTTAAAATTGATTTTCCACTTCTTTAAATCCCTCATAAAATAAATCTTGAAGCAAAAAGAAACCTTGAACCCAATCTTGAGGAATGACATCAGAACAATGAATCCACCATGAAATGATCTTGAGCTGAATAGAAGGCTTGAATTCTCACTTGAATGAAACTATGATCTTGAATTATTCAACCATTTGGACATTGATGGATCAAATCCTTTTATTAGGGACCAAATAAAAATGTCTTGAAAATCAAAGAATCACAACTTGAATTATGAGCCTCAATACATTGCACCAAACCTTAATTGAAAACAAATCTGATCCTTGATGAAACACATGGGATTGATTCATATCCTCGCCCTTCAAAATAGCCTGTGACACATATGGCTTGTAAATGACTCAAAACCACTTCATTTAACCGAGATTAAGTCACATCCAATTTGGAACAATACTGCGCCCACATTTAACTTGCTAGCCTGAAATAAATCTGAATTGAATGACACATGTTCATCCTAAGCACAAAGGGTGGGAAACCCTAGTCTCCCTGCCTTGGGCGCATACTGATGAAGCAGTGACCTAGGAAGTTGACAGGAGCCAAAACCCTAATCCAACATCCTCCAAGTTAGGCCATTGATGAAACTCCGAACATCTGTTACCCTTGAAGAAACTCAAAGGAGATGATATTGTGCTTTGATAAACCTCTAACAAAAGATGCTCGTGATGATGAAGGTTCAACACCTTGTTTCAAGCTTGAGTACAAAAATCAAATGAAATAACCTCTGAATGATAGGAATCCAGGTTAACAGAACAACCTCGGATTCCATGTCCTAGGAGCCCGACGAAATGCAGGACTATGCTATATATGATGCAAAGAAAAATAAAGTCAGATGAATGCAATTTTAAAATACCAAGTCAAAATTTGGGGTATGACACTAATCATCAATACCACTTACATAATTGACTTATTGGGATTATAAAACTGGCCAGAACAGTCATCATAGTGACAGAACAGCTCAGTTATAGCATCAACAGAGGAGGTGCAACCACGATAAAAAAGAATAATGTCATCAATGTGTAAAGTGTGAGAAGGGAACTTTTAAATTCCTGGATGCACTCATGAGCTTCAATTTGTTGTCAAAAACTAACTTGGAGAGACCATTGTGGAGAACGTCTTCAGCAATACAAAACAACAAGGGGGATAACAGGTCCTCTTGCCTAACACCGCGATGACACTTGAAAAAATTATGTTGTTGTTCGTTAATAGAAATGGAAACATTAGTCAAGGAGAGAATGACCTTAATCCACAAACAAAAGTATAACAAAAATCCAAATTGATTAAGAACCTTTAGAATAAAAATCCAACTTAAAGTATCAAATGCTTTTTGCAAAATCAACTTTCAGCATGATGTTCCCACAAAGAGATTTTCTATGTAACAAATTTTCCGCTTCAGAAGTTAAGCTGATGCAGTCCTTAATACTTCTACTTTAAATGAAACCTTTAGGCTCCTTAGAAATAATGTGAGGTAGCACCTTGGCTAGTCTATATGCGAGAACCTTATTGATGATCTTGAACTTAAAATTTTCTAGAGCAATGGGCCTATAATGCTCTATACTATCAGCTTTTTTGACCTTAGGAATGAGAACAAAAGTGTTAGAATCATAGCATGGAGATATCCAACCTTCTTAAAAAATTGTAAGGTTGCATTCATAACATTCTCGTTGATCAACTACCAGAAATGTGATAAAAAAATAGATCCAAACTCGTCCGGTCCAGGCAACACTATCCTTTCTAAGATTAAAGATGGAACTATGGGTTTCTTGTTCAGTTGGCAACATGGTAAGAAAATTATTAGTTCGATTAGTGACAGGCTTGGGGATGACACTTTCCACGAGATTGTTTTTCTGCAATACATAAACATTGTCATCATATAAAGCCCTAAAATGTGGCACTACATTCTCAGTAATTTTGTACTGGTTGTCATAAGTAACTCCATCAAACTTCATGGAGTGAATAACCTTAGTAGCATTTCTGATTTTTGTAAATTTGTGGAAGAATTTAGTATTTCAATCCCCTTAGCATGCCATTAAACTCTTGTCTTTTCTTTCCAGAAGACATCCTCATAATGAAGAGCCAGATCTAATTTAGCTTGAGCTTCCCTTTCCTTGACAGCCAATCATCATTATATCCCTGTTGCACAATTTCCTCTTGAATGCAACCTAAATCATTTTCAGTTGTTTTAACCTGACCCTGCACATTCCAAAAACATTTTTATTCCAAGCTTTGAGATTTCCTTTAAGAATTTAGAGCTTCTTATAAAAAACATACATAGGGTAACTCATAAATTTAACGTTCCAAGAGTCTTATACCACTATATTGCAGTCCTTGTGCAGAGTCTAAGCAAGAAGAAATTTAAATTGAGACCTAAATCTAGCCACCTGACAATCAAAATTAAGAAGGAGAGGACAGTGATCAGATCTGTTTCAAGGGAGGAGCAAGTAATATTCAAGCAAGCATCCAGCCAGTTTTGGTTATATATAACCCTATCCAGTCTCTTTTGCGTGTGCCTTGCTCGACATATACCATTAGACCAAGTAAATTTAGCACCACTCATTGGGATATGCACTAAATGATTAAAATTTGTCCAGTCACTAAACTCCTCCATGGGATCTCTGGTAGGAGAATAAGATTCGTTGTATTCGTGAGCTCCAATAATGGTATTAAAATCATCAATAAAACACCATGGTAAGTTATCCTGGTTTAGTACTCTTTGTAACCCACTCCACAAGTTCCTCCTAACAACATAACAAGTAGAAGCATACATTGCTGTAATGCCAAGAGTTTGCTCGTTCAACTTAAAGGTGAAAGAGATACACTGATCACCTATGTCCATAATGTCAGGATCAATGCTTTTATCACATAAACACCACAAGTTAGGGGAAAAATATCATCTACTATTAACAGCAAAACATTTAAGGTTAAATCTATTAAGCCAAGAGATAGGAAAAGAACTTACATCCATCCAAGGCTCGACTATGAAAACAAACTGAGGATGATTAGATTGAATCAACCTTTTTAAAGCTAATTTTGTTGGAGAGTTAGATATTCCTCTCACATTCTAATAAATGCAATTCATGGAGAATTTGGAGCACTACCAAGCCTAAACCTTGTTGTATAGTTGCTCCAAGTTGTTTTCTTTTGGCTAAACTTATTTCTTGTTCTAACTTTGACCTTCTGAAAACCATCAACATCATCAATAATTTCATTGTCCTTTCTGTCTCCTATTTGCACCATCAACATCCCTGCCTACCTTGCTAAATTTCCACCATATTTGCACAAGAAGAATTCAAGAACTCCACATTATTAGCCATCTGCTTAAAGTTAGTTCCAGGAACTTCCTATTCATTTATGTCTTGTGAAGTATCGATGAAACTAGAGTCCCCTCCTGAAATCTCAGCATTTCTAACCCCAATGTAGTTCTATTGTGGTACAATTTCACCATCTATTCCTTGAACTAAATCAGTTATAGGTTTTCCATCCAAATGAGTCTGAACAGACAGTATAACATCATCTACTTTGTCATCTACTACTTGCTATGTTACTTCCACATGGTGAGAAGTTTCCCCGCTGTGAACTTTATTTTTGCTATTGTTATTATCCACTACTTGCTCCTTGTTGTTAACTCTCTTATACACCTTCTTTCCTGTCTTTCTATGATGCCCCAAAACTCCTTCTACCTCAACATTCTCCCCTTTCCTCTTGCAACTGCTAAGATTGTGCCCTATTATATTACAAGTTGTGCAGAACTCTAGAAGCTTCTCATACTCCAACTCCACAAAAAAGGCACAACCTTTCCTCTCTACCAAGACTTATACCTCAATTCCTTGGACAACTCCATGCCAACCAGGAATCTAACAAAATACCCAAAAGGTCACTCAAAGCAACAACTATTGGATGCTGAATTTGTGCACAGAAGCGTCTGAACACTACTGGCTATAGCAAAAACAATACGTGGCCTCCAGTACTCTTGAGCCAAGCCATGAATTTGAACCAAGACCTCAGCAGAGGTTTTCTTTAAAAGGGCTGGGTTGAAAAAATTGACTCAAAGGTTTGTCAGATACATTATTCACAACTTCCACAAAAGACTTGGGTTGTTTTGGGATTCCATTACCGGTTTCGATGATTTCTCACAACTAGGAATATTTGGGATGTTCATATGCGAGAAATCAAGAATCGTGTTGTTTGTCTTTAATTTATTATTTGGTATTATATGAAAAATGTAGTAGTAAAGTATATAGAAACGATAAAAGATTGTTGCATACTATATTATTTTTTTAGATAAACTCATAGTGATTTTTCTCTAAAATCTATGTACGATACGAATTACTTTAAAATTAAAAAGATTTGTTTTAAGTGTTGTTTTTATTCCTATAATTTAAAAAAGAAACATTTTTTTTTGTTTTTGGGTTCTCACATCTCTTTTATTTTTCAAATTTGAAATGATTTTCTTAGTTTAAGTAACTATTAAGGGAAATAACATAATCAGAGTAATAGTTGGTTTATTAGAATATTTTGTTCAAAATAAAACTTTTTTTCGGATTCAAACCCGTAACCTACAATGGAGTAGAAGTATTATATTTGACAAAATATGATTAATAAATTTATATTATAATAGTTTATTGTAAATTATAATTGAGACAATGATATGAACTAATCAGATCTAAAACGATATATTTTATTACAAAAGGAAAATACATTCTTGTCAATTAATATTGACATTGTTTTAATTTGATTCTCGTCTATTTTTTTGTACATATGTTTAATTTAGATATTTAATGTTAAATCGTTAAAGATATGTATTAATTTTTAGTGTTAAATAAAATTAAAAGTTTATTTATAATTATGATCAAATTTTAGTTATATGATGAATAAGGGTTGAAAATGATAGTTACTATTTTAGCTTAATTATTTTATTAATTAATTATTTTAGTTTTTATTAATTGAAATATAAAAATCTATTTGATTTTGTCGATATCAGTTGAAATATGAGTGTTTTTTTTAAACATTATTATTGTTGTTTTTATTATACTCTATATGGGTACTATTGTAAAAAAAAAATTATAATTCACTTTTGAGAAAACTTTATATTCACATATGTGAGAAATCAAGAATCATGTTATTTGTCTTTAATTTATTATTTAGTATTATATAAAAAAATGTAGCAGCAAAGTATATAAAAACGATAAAAAATTGTTGCATACTCTATTATATTATTTTTTTAGATCAACTTATGGTGAATTTTCTCTAAAAATTGTGTAAGAATAACTTTAAAATTAAAAAGATTTATTTCAAGTGTTATTTTTATTGCTATAATTTTGAGAAAACAAAATATGTTATTGTGTTTGGATTCTCCCATCTCTTTTGTTTTTTAAATTTGAAATAATTTTCATAGTTGAAGTAATTATTAGAGGAATATATAGTTAGAGTAATAGTTAGTTTGTTAAACCAATTTGTTCAAATGAGATTTGTTTTTGTCTTCAGGAGGATTCAAACATGTGATCTCCAATAGAGTAGAAGTATTGTATTTGACTTTTTGAACACTGAAAATGAATTTTAAAATATGCCACATAAGACTATGGAATGATGTGTCACAAATGGAGTAGAATTATAAGCATGAGAATGTGTGTTTTTATTTTAATATATTATAATAGAATAATACATAATACATAATTGATTTGATTTTTATCATAACTATGAATAAAATTGAGCTTATGGTTATTACACGGATGAATAGTTGTTTTTAGAAAAACTAAGTTTCATATTTCATTTTAATTAACTTACGGCGAATACTCAAGCGTCTCTCCCACGGTCTCCACGTGCTCCCCACGCGGGGACACATCATCAGCCAACTACTTGCGTCCGAGAGAATAGGTCACCCACCTTCCAGATATCACGAGACAGTTGGACCAGAATGAAGACAACGTGCAAATCTTCCCTACGCCACGTAGATCCTGTCAGTTATTCATATTGGGCCTAGTGATTCAACCTAATGCAAAATAATTGTTGGCCCAGTGTTGGGGGCACATTATAAATATCTTCTTTCACTAGAGGGTCAGGTATTTTATTCTCTACATTGTACTTGCCCTCTCTCTCCTTCTCTACTTTGTTTCTCATTTTGCCATCGGAGTACTTGTGCAATACCCGAGGCCGAAGAAGGTAAAGAGTGGTTACATGTAACACCTGAGGGCGAGGGAGTGGTTGTCGATGCATGAGGCATGACAATGAGACACTCCTAGCAGCTTATAGGGGAAAATCGAATTCACATTGGAATGAGAGGGATCTTGAGTGCAGGTATGAGACTGCTTGGTTGAAGGAAGGCTTGTAATGATTAATTGGTACTACCTATACCAACAAGATGCATCTTCTTTTCGGTAGCCTGTTTCATAGGAACTCCACAGTTAAGCGTGCTTGACTTTGAGCAATTATGGGATGGGTGACCTTCTGGGAAGTTTCCCGAAAAGCGTTTGATTGGGGACAAAGCATGCTGAAAAGACTCGTGTTGGTTTGTGGGGTCAGTCGGTAATCTTGAAAGTAGTATGGGGCATTACACATTGCAGATACATCCCCTCCTTTTCACCATCACCGGCGAACTAGGAGCTCATTATGCATTGCTAGTTGCTGATCCCATTTTGGTATGATAAGACCAGTGGCGCTGTCTGTGGGAAACTTCTTCTTCCCCGTTCTTTCTTCCTCAAAAATCAAAGAAGCAAAGCATTTCAACTTCCATCGATCATGACCAGCCCATGCATTGACGATAACCTCCACGAAACTGCTTTCACCACCTTCACCAATGGAGACGACCATGATCCTGACATGGTGTCTGGTTTGACATTCCTGCTATTTTCCAGTCAATTCTCGTGCCGCCTAACCCTGATCTGTCCATGGTGGCTTTGTTCACGGTGATCAAACAGATGAACCTGATGATGTTCTAATAGAATGAAGGGACCGGGATGTTGGAAAAGGAGCGACAATCACACTCTCCTTCGTGGAGACATAAGCGCCCTATTTCTCGCAGCCCATCCCCGAGACAGCGAGAAACACCTCCCCTTTCTCCCCCGCGGAGACATCAACATGACGAATCTCAAAGCCCCTCACCGCGATAACATGGACGTCGCCCACAACTAGAGAGCCTAAGGCCGCAGTGACTCAGAAGCACGATCGCAGTCCTCCCATGAAGGAGCGACGCTCCCTGGCTCCTAAGAGAAACAAAACCAATGGGCAGATGTGAAAGCCGAAGATTCGGTCGAGGAGCCCTCCACTCCATGGTAGGAGCCCTTAGTATGACCCATCCCCCTCACAATCGCCCATCAAAAGCGATGAAGACGACCCCTGTACTCCGCTGTCCATGGCCATCATGGAGACTCGCCGCTCCGTCGGGATGGAGAAACCGCCGAGCCTGGTGACCTACGATGTTACGACCGACCCGGACGGCCACATTAAGAGCATTGAAACAATACTCGACTACCGCAACATACAGGGAGCTATAAAGTTCCAGCTATTCCCGATGACTCTAAGAAAGGGTACGATGGTATGGTACAAGAGCCTCGAGCCCGAATCCATCACTTCATGGAAAGAGCTGAAGAGACAATTCTCTAGGAACTTCACTTCATCTTTGCGACATCTAAAGACGGAGGCATCCCTAGATGCTATCATTCAGGGGATGGAAGAATCTCTATGAGACTATATAAAGAGATTCAATCGAGAAGCCGTCTAGGTGCCCATGACAGACAACATGAAAAGATACCTGATCGAGCGAGGGTTGTGACCTCGCAGTGATTTCGCCAAGTCGGTTGGTATCTAAAGGCCCAACACACTAGATGAACTCCTTCACAAGGCCTGCTTCTACATCCAATATGAGGAGAAGGAGGCCACCAACAGTGCCTGCGACTCGCGAAACTTGAAAGGTACCAAGTGTTAGAACATAGATTGGTTCTTAATATATCTCAATGTTTTGATGATAACATTAATGAAATTTTGTATAGAGAAAATATATACTCTAATTTTGTTCAAGTGTTTTTGTTTTAAATATCAAATAAATATTCATCTGAAGACAAAAGAATTCCTCTGAACATTATTTAACGCAAAGCTCTGAGCGTAGAAAAGCGCAGCACAGAAGACTCTGAAGCGCTAGTTGTAGAAGACTCTGAAGCGCTACCTATAGAAGACTCTGAAGCGCATCACAGAAGACTCTGAAGCGCATCACAGAAGACTCTGAAGCGCAACACAAAAGACTCTGAGCAAAGCTATAGAAGACTCTGAAGTGCTACCTACAGAAGACTCTGAGTGCAGAGTATAAAGATTCAGTACATTCAGAAGACTCTGTGAGAACTCAACGCTGCAACCTACAGAGGCTCTGAGAATCAAGTCAACTCTGATTATTCATTCACGCTAAACACTTTGCTGCAAAACTCTAGATAGAGTGACTCTAATAAAAAAGAACATGGAACACCATCAGAGGATCTGATACAAGATTATCTTTTCATATCTGTTCATTTGAAAAGATATTGTTCAAGAAAGAGACGTTACTACACCCAATGTCTACAACGGTACTATTTCTCATTCGTGTATGACACAGGAATTCAGGCAAAAAGGGAATGCCAAATCAAGACGAAAAGTATTTGTCCTTTCTGTCTACATCCTACAGTACTTTCATCTACACACTATTTGAGAAAGTGTAGTATATAAAGAAGTCTCCATCAGCACTTCAAGTTAAGAAATCCAACAAGAATTACAAGAAGTATTCCAAAGAAATATTCCAAAGACAATCAACGTAGAAACTCATACAAAGAAAACACAAGTACATCAAACAACTTTCTACATCAAACATAACTTGTTTTATTTGTTCTTCATTTTGTGTAAAAATCACAGTTGTGATAATAGCTTTTTAGAAGCACTTAGACATATTGTATTTTATCTTTGTAAAAGTTCCTTGAGAGACCAAGTTGTGGTCAGGATTCTTGAGAAGACTAAGACAGTTGTCTTAGTGTTATCACTGTAATCAGGTTTTGATTTAGTGGATTAAGTCCTCGTTTGAGAGAGGCGAAATCACCTTGGCCGGGTGGACTGGAGTAGTTTGAGTTCAAACGAACCAGGATAAAAATAACCTGTTATTTTCTATTGTCATAATTGTTTTTGAAAACCCCTTACTCAACCCCCCCCCCCTTCTAAGTGTTTTCCTACCTTCAGCTGGTATCAGAGATCCGGCTCTGAAGTGCTATCACTTAACAACGACAGAGAAAGATCCAGTTGGGAAAACTCTTGATTTATCATCTTTGATATATTATGGCTGAAGCTTCAACTTCAAACAACACATATGATGATAAAGATAGAATCAGCATAAAGCCTCCCATGTTTGATGGAGAAAATTTTGATTATTGGAAGGATAGAATAGAAAGTTTCTTTTTAGGCTATGATGTTGATCTATGGGATTTGGTCATTGAAGGATACATTCATCCCACTGATAGTGAAGGCAAAAAGATTGACAGAAAGTCAATGACTGACCAACAGAAGAGAGATTTCAGAGATCATCACAAAGCTAGAACTATTATGTTAAACGCTATATCTCACACTGAGTATGAGAAAATCACAAATAGAGAAACAGCGTTTGACATGTTTGAGTCATTAAAGATTACACCTGAAGGAAACTCTCAGGTGAAGGAGACAAAGGCTCTTGCGCTTATTCAGAAGTATGAAGCCTTCAGGATAGAGGATGAAGAATCTGTGGAAACCATGTTTCAAGATTCCAAATTCTGATAGCTGGTTTGAAGGTCCTTGACAAAGGATACTCCACTTCTGATCATGTGAAGAAGATCATCATAAGTTTACCAAAGAAGTGGAGACCCATGGTCACAACACTGAAGTTATCAAAGGATCTTAACAAGATCACTCTGAGGAACTCATTAGTTCCTTAAGAAGTCATGAGATAGAACTGGAAGAAGATGAGCCTCAGAAGAAAGGTAAGTCTATTGCTTTGAAATCAAATAAAAAATCTGACAATAAAGCTTTTCAGGTACTTGAGGAAAGCTCTGGAGAATCTTCCTCAGGTGAAGATGAATTGTCTTTGCTTTCTAGAAGGATAAATCAACTCTGGAAGCATAAGTAAAAGAAGTTCAGAAACTTCAAAAGACCAGAACAATGTGGTGAATCTTCTGGACACAAAATATCTGGCAAGAAAGAAGTTGTGTGCTTTGAGTGCAAGGAGCCAGGATACTACAAAAGTGAATATTCCAAACTTCAGAAGGAGAAACCCAGAAAGAAGTTTAAGAAAAAGAAGAAAGTCCTGATGGCCACATGAGATGACTCAGATGATTCTGAAGCCTCATCAGAGTCAGAGGACGAATGTGCAAATATGACACTAATGGCTGACGTGGAGGAGCACGACATCTGAATCTGGATCAGAATCAGATTCAGAAGAGGTATTTTCTGATTTTACCATAGCTGAGCTAATTGAAAGCTTATCCGAGATGCTTGAAAACTATAGTAAGATTAGACTCAAATACAAGAAGCTTCGAAGCTATCTTACATCTGAGACTGATCAAATGAAATCATAAATTGTTGAGCTAAAAAGGGCGAGGAATAATTTTCAAATAAAAACTGATTTAGAAAAAGCTCAACAAAAGTCTGATTCAGATACTATGTCTTGCTCCAACAATATTTTAGAAGAGTACGACTATAGTTTTCAAAGGTTCCTTTCCAAAGGCCTAGGTAGAAGCAAAATGGCTTTCATGATCTATGGTGTTAGCAGGAATAACAGAAAAGGAGTTGGATATGAATCACCCTCTGGAAGGATTTAAATCCAAAACCTGTTGATAAGCTGATCATCAATTATACTCCTCTGTACACTCATTTTAAATATGGTCACCTAAATGACACAGAGCACACACGTACAGATCAGATCACAAAAAGCTTTATTAAACCAAAACCTCGTCATAACACAAAAGGTTTTAAGGAATAGAAGTTCAGGCAGAACTTCAGACTAACTAACCCCAGAGGAACCAAAAAGATATGGGTACCTAAGGATAAAATAATATTTGTTGCAGATGTCCTTAGCAGCAAAGTTAAGACACCAGTCATGGTACTTGGACTCTGGCTGCTCACGATATATGACGGGAAGAAGGTCTATGTTCCAAAGCCTGGAACTTAGATATGGAGGAGACGTGAAGTTTGGAGGAAACCAAAAGGGAAAAATCATTGGCTCTGGAAAAATTGGTAATGGTAACCTCTCTTCTGTCTCTAATGTTCTGCTTTTTGAAGGATTAACACATAATCTATTGTCCATAAGTCAATTGAGTGACAATGGTTATAATATAATCTTTAATCAAAAATGTTGTAAAGCTGTTATTCATAAAGATTGTTCAATCCTCTTTAATGGGAAAAAGAAGAACAACATTTATAAGATAAATATTTCAGAACTGAAAAATAAAAATGTTAAATGCCTTATGTATGTTAATGATGAGCAATGGGTCTGGCATAGAAGATTGGGTCATGTTAGCATGAGATGTATATCTCAGATTAACAAGCTCAATCTGGTCAGAGGACTTCCTAAGTTAAAGTTCAACTCAGATGCTCTTTGTGAAGCATGTCAGAAAGGAAAATTTTCAAAATCTTCTTTCAAATCTAAAAATGGGTAAAATTTCTGAAACACAAGGCAAGAAGTATGGATTAGTCATAGTTGATGACTACAGTAGATGGACATGGGTAAAATTCCTGAAACACAAGGATGAGTCTCATTTTGTATTCTTTGAATTCTGCAATCAAGTCCAAACTGAAAAGAATTTTAATATTATCAAAGTCAGAAGTGATCATGGTGGTGAATTTGAAAATAAATATTTTGAAAAATATTTTAAAGAAAAAGGCATTGCACATGATTTCTCTTGTCCAAGAACTCCTCAACAAAATGGAGTTGTAGAACGAAAGAATAGAACATTGCAAGAAATGGCCAGAACCATGATCAATGAGACTAATATGGAAAAACATTTTTGGGCAGAAGCAATTAATACAACATGTTATATTCAGAACAGAGTGTCTATAAGACCTCTTCTGGATAAGACTCCTTATGAATTGTGGAGGAATAGAAAGCCCAACATTTCTTATTTCCATCCTTTTGGATGTGTTTGTTTTATTCTGAATACTAAGGATAATCTGAACAAGTTTGACTCTAAAGCACAGAAGTGTTTTATGATTGGATATTCTGAACGCTCAAAAGGCTATAGAGTATACAATACTGAGACACAGATTGTGGAAGAATCAATTCATGTCAGATTTGATGATAAGCTTGGCAATCAAAAGCCAAAGCAGTCTGAAATTTCTGCAGATAGAGAAGTTCTTCTCACAGACTCTGAAGAATCAGAGGCAAACAAAGTTCAAGAAAAAGAACCAGAAGCGACTCCAGATGCTTCTCCACTAACTGCTCATCTGGACAATTTAACCATTTCTGAAGAAACCCCTCTAAAAGGATCCTCCAGAATCAAAGCTTCTCATCTAGAGGAAATTATTATTGGAAAGAAGGATGATCCCATCAGAACAAGATCCTTTCTCAAATAATCTGGGTCATCATTGTTTGGGTTGGTGTCAATTATTGAACCTACCTCTGTGGATGAAGCTTTTCAAGACAATGAATGGATACTTGCTATGCAAGAGGAGATAAATCAATTCATAAGGAATGATGTTTGGGATCTAGTTTTAAGATCAAAAGGATTTAATATTATTGGAACAAAATGGGTTTACAGAAACAAGCTGAATGAGCAAGGAGAAGTCATCAGAAACAAAGCTATACTGGTTGCTCAAGGCTATAGTCAGCAAGAAGTTATTGATTACACAGAGACTTATGCTCCTGTGGCAAGGTTAGAATCTATACGTTTGCTTATTTCTCTTGCTGCACAGAATAACATCACTCTGTATCAGATGAATGTTAAAAGTGCTTTCTTAAATGGCTTAATTGAAGAAGAAGTTTATATTCATCAACCTTCTGGTTTTGAAAATGAAAAATTTCCAGAACATGTTTTTAAATTAAAGAAATCACTCTATGGCTTAAAACAAGCTCCCAGACCTTGGTATGAGAGGTTGAGTAATTTTCTTCTGGAAAATAATTTTATCAAAGGAAAGGTTGATACTACTCTTTTCTGTAAATCAATTAAGAAAGACATTTTAATCTGTCAAATTTATGTAGATGATATTATTTTTGGAACAAAAAATATTACACTTAGAAAGGAGTTTGTTGAGTCTATGCAGGCAGAATTTGAAATGAGCATGATGGGAGAACTCAGATTTTTTCTGGGAATTCAAGTCAATCAAACTTCAGAAGGCACTTACATGCATCAGACAAAGTATGTGAAGGAGCTTTTAAAGAAGTTCAACATGACAGAGAGTAAGTCAGCTAAGACTCCAATGCATCTAACTAGCACTCTAGGAAAAGAAGAGGTAAGTAAAAAGGTAGATCAGAAGCTGTACAAAGGTATGATTGACTCTCTTCTGTGTTTGACTGCTTCTAGGCCTGATATTCTCTTCAGTGTTTGTCTTTGTGCTAGATTCCAATCAGATCCTAGAGAATCTCACTTAACAGTTGTTAAGAGGATTCTAAGGTATCTGAAAGGTACTACTAATGTGGGTTTGTGTTACAGAAGATCTAATGAATTTAAATTAGTTGGCTTCTTTGATGCTGATTATGTTGGAGACAGAGTTGAACGTAAAAGTACTTCTAGAAGCTGTCAGTTTCTGGGAGGCAATCTGATCTCATGGTACAACAAGAAGCAACCCACAATAGCACTTTCAACTACAGAAGCATAATATATTGATGCTGCTGGTGTTAGTACACAGATGCTCTGGATGAAGAGTCAGTTAGAAGATTATCAGATATATGAGAGTAACATTTCTATCTTCTATGATAACACTTCTGCTATTTGCCTCTCTAAAAATCCTATTTTACATTCTAAGGCAAAGCATATAGAAATTAAACATCATTTCATCAGAGACTATATTCAGAAGGGAATTTTAAGTTTAAATTTTGTTGATACAGACCATCAATGGGCTGATATTTTTATAAAACCCCTTGCTGAAGATAGATTTAAATTTATTTTAAAGAATATTAGTATGGACTTTTGTCCAAAATAAAATTATTATTCAGAAGCAAATTTATTCAGATGAAAAATGATTAATGTCTATACTCTGAAGTGTTACATCTGTAATTTCTTTTGTTATCTTATTTATTTTGTGAACTCTGAACTAACAAGCTTCAGAGGATCTGAGCGCTAGTTAACGTTTCATTTCCTAAAGAGTTTCAGAGACACTTAAACATCAAACACGTGTCACATGAAATTTGAAAAGGTGGAGTGTACAAAGTGAGGCGCCGTTTGAGGTACTGTTTGAATTATTGCAATTCTCGTTTTCCCCCCACTTTTGTCAAATCTCATTAAATGCTTGAAATCATTCTTTTTGTTTTAATTAAATGTGATTAACTGCTAAGTGTTGGTTACGTTTTTGTGCCCTAATTTTTATTTCTCTATATATTCCACGATTTCACACTTTCACTCTCTCTCACACCTTTTATGCATTTTGGCCTTCTCCATTGTTTTCTCTTCTCCGCTAAATCTAAAAGAAGATCAGTTTATCTCACAAGTTCATCAATGGCAACTTCATCATCTTCGTCTCAGAAGTTAGCATCAACAATGGTTGGCGTATCATCGTCAGAAAAGGGTAATGAAACCTACAAAGCACCGCAACAGACTCTTCTAACACCAGTGGATGATCTAGAAGTTCTTTGTAAGTTCATGGTGAACTTTGAATACATTACGAAGAACGGATTTGATCTTCGTCCAACGATATCGTCTCAAGGATGGGTGAAGTATTTTGATAGAGTGTTTGGTCCCGTTTTTCCTCATTTGGTGAAGGAATTCTGGATACATGCAAAGGTTTGGCCCAAGTTCATATATTCATATGTTTTGGGAAAAGAAATCATAGTCACTGAGGAGATGATTCGAAAACTGATAGGGTATGAAGAAGTAGATGGTGTTACTCATCTTCCTGTAGGACGCGTAGACATGGATGAAGTCTACAGCGAAGTTTTCACATCTGGGCTGCCTTCAAGCAAGATAAAGGATCTAAAGATACACTACAAAATCTGGGCAAAGATCTTTCTGGGCTGTATTCACCATAGAAAAGCATCTAATTCTCCAGACTACATCAATGCAGAGCAGCTGTATTTTATGTATTGTTTGGGAAAGAACATCAAGGTGGATCTGTCGCACTTGCTATTTGCTCATCTGTGGAACCACGTAAAACTGTCCAGAGAAGAGATCAGAAAAAACATCAGAAGATCAAAAATTGGATCCCAATGGGAAGATTGATTTCTGATATACTCATAGAGAATGGATTAGTTGCACATCTGACAGAGGTAGGTCAGACAGCAGAATTGGAAAAAAATATGGGAAAGCCTCTGGATGGGAAAAGCCTTCAAAGAATGAGGTTGGTGGAACAACTTCAATCTGAACCAGTCAAGATTAACTCAGATGAAGTTTGCAGAAGAAGAGTCCCTTTGGATGACTTTCCACTGTTTACTGTAGAGGAACCTAAAGAAGCTCTGCTTTACTATATTGAATCATGTCTGGCAGATGGAACTCCCATACCAGCATATCTGATAAAAAAAGGTTACGAACCTGCTCCAGAGGTGATTGAGAAGAAGAGAATGAAGAAGAGCAAGGTTTCAGAAGAAGGTTTTACATGCACTAAGAGGAAAGCCTCTGAAGATGGTTCTTCTGAGAAGTCCTTCAAGCGTCTTAAGAATTCAGGTAACCCATCTGCTACGTTATCTCCAATTCTGGAAACTATAATAGAGAATCCTATATCTGAACCTCCTTCTCCCTATGACCCTATTCCTACTCCATCTCCTCCTCACACCACTTCTGAACACATTTCTTCTGGAAATGTTCATGACTCTGTTCCCTCACCCCAACCACAACCTCAAACATATGAACCTATACCATCTAAATCACAACCATCTGAACCACAAACATCTCAACCTAACCCATCTGACCCTGAACCTGTAATCCTTGATATCCAACCTCTCATGACCGTACACCCTATCTCATCTGGATCATCTGACTCGTCAGATTCATCTGACTCTGATCTTTCAGATGCCACCTCACCAACACATAACTCCCTAAACCATCCTGATGATATTCCTACTCCCATTCCCACTCTTACTCCCATTCTCATTCCTACTTCCATTACCATTCTTACTCCCCTTCCTTCTCTTTCCTCAGAACAACCCTCATCTTCTGATAAACCTTCATCTTCTATTGACCCAAAGGAATCCGTCTTAGAGGCTCTCCTTAAACCCACACCTAGATCAGATGTTGGGACTCTGTTATATAGTTTCGAGACAGAAATGCAGATGTGGTTGTCTGTTGTTAAGGAAAGGTGCTTGAATAGAGTGAATCTTCATGATTCTGAAGTATTTTGGACTACTTTCAGAAGAAGATTCAACTCTGTGACTGAGAACCTTCAAGCTGCTTGCTCTGCAGATGCTCAAGAGAATTTTTCTAAAGCTGTCAAATTTGCTCTTCTGGGTATACGCAGAAATCCTACACAGTTTTTGGAAAACACACCTGCAAAGGTTATGTGTTCAGCATCTGAAGAAACTGCTGCACTTCAGATAAGTGTAATTCCTCAGCCTGAAGAAATTTTCACAGAGGCTACTATCTCTGAAGAGACTCCTGTATCTGATAAGCCTTCTGATATGGATTTAGAGACAACATCTACTTCTGTGGTTATTCCAAACTCAACAGATGAGAAAGCTTCTGAAGAAGTGAAAGCCTCTGAAGATGTAAAAGAAAAGCTTGCTCAGCAAGAGGCTGCAACAAGTGAAATTAAGGTCTGGATGGTAAAGCAAGAACAGACTACAGAATAAATCAAGGACTGGATGGCTAAGCAAGAAGAATCAATATCTGAGGTCAAGACTTGGATGGCAAAGCAAGCAAAGTCAACTTTTAAGATAACTGATCTTCTGAAGATTTTAGCATCTCGTTCCACTTAATTGTCTTGTCTGTGCACATCTATGCTTTTTGCTTGTTTTTGTTATCTTCTGAGTTTTTTAAATGAATGCATCTGATTGTTTTTCTTCTGCTTATCTGTTATAATTGTTTTCTCGCTCTGATATTTTTTTTGTCTTAAATGCTTTTTTTTTCTGAAATCACTTTTTGATATGACAAAAAGGGGGAGAAAATGAAAATTTTGATTATTCATATAAACAGATACAAAATGGTAACTCATACATGATAAAATATAACTAATGTTGATTTAAGGGTTTCAGAGCTAAAAACTTCTCATCTGATAATATCCTCAGAATTAACTCTGAACAAGGTCTGAGAAAGTCTACAAAGCTAACTCTGACTCTGGAAAGAATACTAGTGCTGAAAAGGAAGTATTTATTTTTTCTAGCAGTATTCATTTCAGGGGGAGATTCATAATCTCAGGGGGAGATATATATTTTTTTTCCTGTTTTGAACAAAATTTCGTATAGTTTTTGTCATCATCAAAAAGGGGGACATTGTCAGAACATAGATTGGTTCTTAATATATCTCAATGTTTTGACGATAACATTAATGAAATGTTGTATAGAGAAAATATATACTCTAATTTTGTTCAAGTGTTTTTGTTTTAGATATCAAATAAATATTTATCTGAAGACAAAAAGAATTCCTCTAAACATTATTTAATGCAAAGCTCTGAGCGTAGAAAGCGCAGCACAGAAGACTCTGAAGCGCTAGCTGCAGAAGACTCTGAAGCGCTACCTACAGAAGACTCTGAAGCGCAACACAAAAGACTCTGAAGCACAACACAGAAGACTCTAAGCAAAGCTACAGAAGACTCTGAAGCGCTACCTACAGAAGACTCTGAGTGCAGAGTATAAAGATTCAGTACATTCAGAAGACTCTGTGAGAACTCAACGCTGCAATCTACAGAGGCTCTAAGAATTAAGTCAACTCTGATCATTCATTCACGCTAAGCACTTTGCTGCAAAACTATGGATAGAGTAACTCTGATAAAGAAGAACATGGAACACCATCAGAGGATCTGATGCAAGATTATCTTTTCATATCTGTTCATTTGAAAAGATATTGTTAGTTCCATGGTTCTATGATATAAAATTGTCCATGGTTCTATGATTGGCTAAATTTTGGTAAAACATGATCCTACACTGATGATTAAGCAGGATGTTATAACATCTCCATCTGTTATGGTGACAGAACTGTTGTGGAGTGTTTTAATGTGAATGCCATGTTGAATGTCGTGACATTCATCAAGACATCCATATGCTGTTATAACAGAACTACTGTCATGTGTGAGAAACAGCAGGAGTAGTGGTGTAGCAGGGGCTGATGACTCAAGACATTGCTACTGGTACAACAAGAGCTACCAGGAGCTGATAACAGAACTGTTGTGGAGTGTTTTAATGTAAATGCCATGTTGAATGTCGTGACATCCATCACGACATCCATCTGATGTCATGACAGAACTACTGTCATGTGTGAGAAACAACAGGAGTAGTGGTGTAGCAGGGGCTGATGACTCATGACATTGCTACTGGTATAGCAGAAGTTGATGACAGAACTGCTGTTATGGAT
Organism: Lathyrus sativus; assembly: GCA_963859935.3. Taxonomy (NCBI): domain Eukaryota; kingdom Viridiplantae; phylum Streptophyta; class Magnoliopsida; order Fabales; family Fabaceae; genus Lathyrus; species Lathyrus sativus. The sequence goes on along the minus strand of OZ012739.1, from coordinate 62,293,102 downwards.
GTCATGGATGCAAAAGGAGCTAGCAGGAGCTGATGACATAACTGCTGTCATGGATGTCATACTGAGTATCACTGCTGCTATGTGTTAGCAGTAGCCACAACAGGTTGAGTTATGATGAAGTTCCTCACAGGTGGTGAATGAGGTGTGTTGTCATGTGTTTTAAGCAGGACATCGTTGCATGACAACAGAAGGAGCTGCTAGTGTATATCACTTGAAAGAAGTGCTTTGGATATACCTCATCAGTATGTGCAGGCCAAAGAGAATTAGTAGGAACAAAGTGCAAATTTAGTTGGGGTTCATAAAAAGGATCTTTGATACTTTTTAGGAAACTATAATATGCTTATTTCTACTGGTGTGAAGAAGATGCTGCAGGAATGTTCAGCAGGGCAAGTTTGGTCAGCTAAGCACAAAGAGAGTTGGATGTCATATGATATTGAGCGTATGACATCAGGCGTGCATGATTGATTTTCTGTTATATTGCAAGAAGAAACTCAGGCTATACTTCAGGAAACCTGTTAAGACTCCTGAGTTATCTCATGAGAGATTCTAGGCAGTGCTGACCATATCATGAAAAGTCATGACCTAATTGGACAACACCTTGAATTATGGAAATTAGTTTTACTTTGTTAAAACTAATGTTTGTTACTTTGGAGCAGCCCAAGCCTAGTCTGCATTGCTATAAAAGGAGGAGCAGAAGTAGAGGAAAGCAGGCACTCACATCAAGAAAAACCAGAGTGTAAAATAAAGGTCTAGGGTTTGAAAGTCCCTTGTGTGTAAGTCACCCTTTGTATCGTTTGATACATTGTGGTAGACATATTTGTGAGTGAAGAGGATTGTTCTTCACGTGTCTAGGAGTCTTAAGATTCCTTGTGTGCCAAGCAATTATATGTTGTATAATTGCTCTGGTTATTGTGTATGAACTGTTGAGTTCATTGTCTCACTCAAAGCTGTGAAGCAAGAGTGTATGTACCTTGATCAAAGCTGTGAAGCAAGATCAAGGTGTGTATGAAGTGTCTCTTCATATTGTTTTTGTAATTGTGAATTATAAATCAATGTTGTGTGATTGAGAGGGAGTGAGTGGGTATACTCAGGTACTAGTGTGTCTCTAGGCTGAAATTGCATTGGGTAGAGATTAAGTGAGGAGTGTAAACTGGAGGTTTAACTCTAAATTAATTCTGATAATAGTGGATTTCCTTCCTGGCTTGGTAGCCCCCAGATGTAGGTGATGTTGCACCGAACTGGGTTAACAATTCATTGTGTTATTTATCTTTCAACATTTACAATTCTGCACAATTTAAATGTTTAGATAAATAGGTCTGTCAGTATGCAGATGTCACTACAGAGGTCATGACATTGGCACAATTTAAAGAAATTTAAATTGTTCATGATCTGTCCTTATCCTTGTTTCAGCAGAGATCAATGTTCTTGGGACATCTGAAATCCGCATACCAGAATTTCAATTGGTATCAGAGCAGGCATCCTATTTGTTCTGGATGAGATCTTGGGAGATACTTTCTGGTGTTTTGGAACAAGGAGAAGTTGTAGCTGAGTTGCTGATCTTGCTGAATGTTTGAGCTACTACTTATGGAGCTAAGAAGAAGCTTGTATCTGCTATTGTGCCCTCTGATATAGGAGCTTCTATGACCAGTTGTATCGTCTGCCAAAGGAGGAGTGACTACTTCTCTCCTATGAGCTGTTGAATAATCAGACATCTTGCTTAGGGCATGTTCTTTTGGTGGTTCCGCTGCATGTTTCTCTGATAAAAGAACTTTGATGCCCCTGGGAGAAGACTGACTCATATACAGTGTGATGTATATTGTTGGAAGCTGTGCTAAAGAAGATAGTGGGAGGTGATTTATTTTCACCACTCATGACTTGCAAGGAATCTATCAGCAGAGGAAGTCATAGAGAGGTTGAATCAAGGGTGGCAGCCTTGTTGTTTCAACATTAAAGATAGTTATACTAAAGAATACTCTTGGTATTACTGAAGTGTAATCATCTGGCTTTCTCGACAAGTTGTATGGATTTAAGATCAATCTCTATTTGTGGAATACAAAAGTATTTAATTGATTATCCATAATGATCAACATTGTCAAAGCTCTGTTGGTTCATCAGGTGAATGATCCAAGTCTGGCTTCTGGAAGAAGGATCTCTTTTATTGCACAAAGCATCTGGCCCTTGTTTTGTGTGGACAACTTTAAGAATCTGATGTTCCACCAAATGTTGAGACATTCCATCAGCAGAGATTATGCAGAATTCTGTTGATCCAAGGAGTGAATCATTATATCAAAGGAGATATAGCTGATGATCTTGGTACAATACACTTGTGTGGTAGGATCTGACCCTATTCTAGTAAGTTTCCTGGCAAGAAACTAAGACTAGAATGTAGTTCTGGTGGAAGTAAAGATGAAGACATTCTTCTTGGATTAGGTTATGATCTTTATTTAGATAGTTTCTTGGCAAGAAAATGGTCTAGAAGATGGTGCTGGTAGCTCTGCTTGGGTTAGTTTATTTCTGATCTAAGTGCATGGGAGCATGAGATCTTGCTCAGCTTGGAGGTCAAGGATAAGTGGCAGTTATCTCTGGTTTTTTGAAGAAGTCTATACTTAAGGAAAGCGGGAATCCTTTTGTAAAGACTTGTGTGACCCTTCCTCATTAAAGAATCAAGCCTTGGCATGTTTGGTTTCTCTTAAAAGGAGTTCATGAAGCAAATGCATTTCAAGCAATGTGTTGTGGTCCAATAAAGCAAGATGGAGTCTGTCTACTCAAACTCAAGTCTATGAGCTCTTTCTGACTGAGTGATGAGGTTATTCTAAGTGGCAGAATGAAAGCCTGAACTCTCCAGCTGGATGTCTTAACCAAAGTTGTGACATCAAGCAGTAACTTCAAGGGCTTCATTGATGAAAGATGAGTTGATCTTCTCAGGTATGAATGGAATTAATGCTTCACCTCATGCAGTTTTCGGGAGCTGCGTGAAGGAGTAGATGCCTTGCTTTGGAGCAAGAAGAATTTGAGACTTGAAGATCAAAGTGGCCTGGTGGATTAGCAGATTCTCTAGAGCTCTGAGAGAAGCTTAGGTAACCAAATAGTGGCAGTTGGTTATTTCAGAAGGGTGCTTGAAGAACATTACTCTTGTGCAGAAGGGTAAGACCAAAGGAGGTTCTGGTTCTGTTCATTGGAGCTTGTGGTAAGAGCCCTAAGTTGTTTGTGAAAGATTACCTTCTTTTGGAGATGCATTTGATCAAGCTGGTGGAGTTGTGCTCTCTGAAGATCTTCAGTTGGATTACTAGGCAGAAGTAAGTCCAATTGTGGGCAGATAAAGAACCAATGGATATGGTTTGGTTCTCCTTGGCAAAGGACTTGAAGATCTGGTGCAGAACATGTGATTCACATTTTGACTAAGAAGTACTCTATCTTGTCATACAAGAGAATGATGAGGTAAAAGGACTGTCTTGGAGTATGATGTGAAGGTATTGTACAAGACTGGAGTGGGTCATTGGTTGATTGCATTCTGATGTGATAAAGCCCCTAGCTGAATCAGAAGTGTTCTAACTTATCATATGGGAGAATGATGAGAAAAGAATGTGTTGTCTATCTTGTACTCAGCCTAAGGTCAGAATACTTGTGGAGAAGTGGGCTCTTCTGCTACAAGTAACTCTAGGAAGAGGTGGATCAGGTTGATTCCCTCTCACTGTATGAGCATGGAGTTGGTCATGAGAGATAATGTGGTGATCTTGGAGCATCTGTTGTCAAAGATAGGGGGAGAGCTTTTGGTTGATGGGTGTACTATTTGCTTATGGTGAATGCATTCAACATGTGTGTTGAACAGAGAATGAGTTCTTGAAGACATGAAGATGCGTCTTATGTTTTCCATTCATGTGCACTGGTTACCCTTGATATAGGGAGCTATACTTCTATCTAGGATGTGTTGCTGCAAAACTGCAGTTGTGTACCAAGATTGTTTGTGATTTCAAATAGTTTGGGATTTTATGTAGATAGAATGTCAAACAAGATGTTTTGACATTGGGTTACTGCTCCAAGCTCATGGTGAACATGACAAGTGTCTTCCTTTGGTTATGTCCTTAGGATGTCCATGGATCCAGTCAAGTTTGTAGGCCTCTATCCTAGTGTATCTGGTGAAGATAAAGATTTAGACATCATCTTGTGCAGATGGAAGGACCTTTACCCTGACATCTTGGAGATCTTCCAACTCTTCTGCTATTTGTTCCAGTTGGTATATAGGAATGTAAAGCTGCAGCATGAAGATGTTGAAGAAAGTATTCATATGTTTGGATTCTCTCTTTCAGGGGGAGTACTGAGTATGCATGACAGGGGGAGCTGTGTACATGGAGCTGTATGCAAAGGTGTTGAGTCTCAAGCAAGCTTATGTTCTTGAACCACTAATGAGGGTGTAATGTCAGACAAGATGTCTTGATATTATGCTGGCTGGTGTATTGTTGTGCCTTGGCAACATGTTTATGGGTTACTGTCTAGGAGAATTTATTTTTCTCTACAGAAGATTTGTGTGTCTCAAATTAGGGATTTAAGATCAATTGCTACTTGTGGCAAGTAGTTAATTGGTTATCCTTCAATTGGTGATGTCAAAAGTGTCATTCCTGAAGGTGCAGCTTCAAACAAGGCAAGAACCCAAGATTCAAGACTAATTCAAGGTGTACTCTCAAGGAGCTTTGGTTCAGGGCTGACTTTACACTGGTTGAGTGAGTTCAGCAAGAAGTTTAAGTCATTGTCCATGATTGTTGGTGCAGCCTTTAGAGATCAAGAAATGGCAGACTTGGACACCATGTGCAATATGTACACTTACTCCAATTTTTGTCAATTTTTGACTAAACCAAGGGGGAGTTAAGTGTTGTTAAGGGCTGTTATCTGTTGCAACTATCAAGGGGGAGCATGATAGTGTGTGAGGCTGGAAAAACTATTGTTGCTACCCTGATAAGGTGTTTGGTTGTTTTAGCCAAAATTTGCCAAAAGGGGAGATTGTTAGTTCCATGGTTCTATGATATAGAATTGTCCATGGTTCTATGATTGGCTAAATTTTGGTAAAACATGATCCTGCACTGATGATTAAGCAGGATGTTATAACATCTCCATCTACTGTGGTGACAGAACTATTGTGGAGTGTTTTAATGTGAATGCCATGTTGAATGTCATGACATCCATCACGACATCCATCTGCTGTCATGACAGAACTACTGTCATGTGTGAGAAACAGCAGGAGTAGTGGTGTAGTAGGGGTTGATGACTCATGACATTGCTACTGGTACAACAGGAGCTAGTAGGAGCTGATGACAGAACTGTTGTGGAGTGTTTTAATGTGAATGCCATGTTGAATGTCGTGACATCCATCACGACATCCACCTGCTGTCATGACAGAACTACTGTCATGTGTGAGAAGCAGCAGGAGTAGTGGTGTAGCAGGGGCTGATGACTCATGACATTGCTACTGGTACAACAGGAGCTAATGGCAAAATTGTTGTTATGGATGTCATGGATGCAGAAGGAGCTAGTAGGAGTTGATGACATAACTGCTGTCATGGATGTCATACTGAGTATCACTGTTGCTATGTGTTAGCAGTAGCCACAACAGGTTGAGTTGTGATGAAGTTCCTCACAGGTGGTGAGTGAGGTGTGTTGTCATGTGTTTTAAGCAGGACATCGCTGCATGACAACAGAAGGAGATGCTAGTGTAAAATCACTTGACAGAAGTGCTTTGGATATACCTCATCAGTATGTGCAGGCCAAAGAGAATTAGTAGGAACAAAGTGCATATTTATTTTGGGTTCATAAAAAGGATCTTTGAGACTTTTTAGGAAACTATAATATGCTTGTTTCTACTAGTGTGAAGAAGATGTTGCAGGAGTGTTCAGCAGGGCAAGTTTGGTCAACTAAGCACAAAGAGAGTTGGATGTCATATGACATTGAGCGTATGACATCAGGCGTGCAGGATTGGTTTTCTGTTATCTTGCAAGAGGAAACTCAGGCTATACTTCAGGAAACCTGTTATGACTCCTGAGTTATCTCAGGAGAGATTCTAGGCAGTGCTGACCATATCATGAAAAGCCATGACCTAATTGGGCAGCACCTTGAATTGTGGAAATTAGTTTTACTTTGTTAAAACTAATGTTTGTTACTTTGGAGCAGACCAAGCCCAGTCTGCATTGCTATAAAAGGAGGAGCAGAAGCAGAGAAAAGCAGGCACTCACATCAAGAAAAACTAGAGTGTAAAATAAAGGTCTAGGGTTTGAAAGTCCCTTGTGTGTAAGTCACCCTTTGTATCGTTTGATACATTATGGTAGACATATTTGTGAGTGAATAGGATTGTTCTTCATGTGTCTAGGAGTCTTAGGATTCCTTGTGTGCTAAGCAATTGTATGTTGTATAATTGCTCTAGTTATTGTGTATGAACTGTTGAGTTCATTGTCTCACTCAAAGCTGTGAAGCAAGAGTATGTGTACCTTGATCAAAGCTGTGAAGCAAGATCAAGGTGTGTATGAAGTGTCTCTTCATATTGTTTTTGTAATTGTGAATTATAAATCACTATTGTGTGATTGAGAGGGAGTGAGTGGGTATACTCAGGTACTAGAGTGTCTCTAGGCTGAAATTGCATTGGGTAGAGATTAAGTGAGAAATGTAAACTGGAGGTTTAACTATAAATTAATTATGCTAATAGTGGATTTCCTTCCTGGCTTGGTAGCCCCCAGATGTAGGTGATGTTGCACCGAACTGGGTTAACAATTCATTGTGTTATTTATCTTTCAGCATTTACAATTCTGCACAATTTAAATGTTTAGATAAATAGGTCTGTCAGTATGCAGATGTCACAATAGAGGTCATGACATTGGCACAATTTAAAGAAATTTAAATTGTTCATGATCTGTCCTCGTCCTTGTTTCAGCAGAGATCAATGTTCTTGGGACATCTGAAATCTGCATAGCAGAATTTCAGATATTGTTCAAGAAAGAGACGTTACTAAACCCAATGTCTACCAACAATTCTATTTCTCATTTGTGTATGACACGGGAATTCAGGCAAAAAGGGAATGTCAAATCAAGACGAAAAGTATTTGTCCTTTCTGTCTACATCCTACAGTACTTTCATCTACACATTATTTCAGAAAGTGTAGTATATAAAGAAGTCTCCATCAGCACTTCAAGGTTAAGAAATCCAACAAGAATTACAAGTATTCCAAAGAAATATTCCAAAGACAATCAACTTAGAAACTCATACAAAGAAAACACAAGTACATCAAACAACTTTCTACATCAAACATAACTTGTTTTGTTTGTTCTTCATTTTGTGTAAAAATCGCAGTTGTGATAATAGCTTTTTAGAAGCACTTAAACATATTGTATTTTATCTTTGTAAAAGTTCCTTGAGAGACCAAGTTGTGGTCAGGATTCTTGAGAAGACTAAGACAATTGTCTTAGTGATATCACTGTAATCAGGTTTTGATTTAGTGGATTAAGTCCTCGTTTGAGAGAGGCGAAATCACCTTGGCCGGGTGGATTGGAGTAGTTTGAGTTCAAACGAACCAGGATAAAAATAACTTGTTCTTTTCTATTGTCATAATTGTTTTTGAAAACCCCTTATTCAACCCCCCTTTTAAGTGTTTTCCTACCTTCACCAAGGTCTCCAGGCACGAAGAATTTATCACTCCCCGGCGTGGCGGGGACAAAAGAAGAGAAGACCGACCCCACGACTCCTGAGAACACCAGGGACCATCAGGCCGTTTTACCGAGTATACGCCACTCATCGCTCCCCGCGAGCGCACCGAGTGCATCAACTCAGAGTTCTAAAGAAGTAGGGTCCAGTTTTCGAAGCCAACGCCCCCAAACCCAACGTCGACAAGTCCAAGTACTTCTGATTCCACAGGAGCCACAAACACGTCACATGAGATTACATCCATCTCAAGGATGCCATCGAAATCTTGATCAAGGAAGGGCACCTGAAGCAATACACCAGGAGGAACAACACCTCTTGACAAGAGACCCGCGAGGCGAAGAAGGTCGAGGAGGCAACACCATCTTTCGACGAGGTCGGGCTCCAGGTCACTATGTGCGTCTCCCGACCAGAGGACTTTTACCTTCCCTGCGAGGTTGACACACTTTTGTCAGCTCGCATTCGTTGGGAGAACTTCCCAGCCACGATGGTCATATCTAGCGGAGGTCTCAATAAGCTCTCAGTAGGGTCGGTTAAGAGGAAGTTCGACGAGCTAATTGACAAGTGCTCGAAGCAAAACGCTACCCTCGATAGGTTCAAGGGTAACTCAAACCTGGTCACGTTCTAACTCGAGGAGCTATTGGGTGGCACCCTCAACTCCAGCATCCCTCTGCTAAACAGGGCCCAGATGGCGAACTTCGACGTCCACCACATTCTCGTTGACCAAGGGAGCTCGGTGGACATAATATACGCCCATCTGTTCACCACCCTCTAGAATGATGAGACCCGCCTGACACCGTATATTGGCTTTGACTTGAAGGGATTCAACGACCTCACCACAAGGCCATAGGGCTACGTGGAGCTGGTCGTCACTTTCGGATCTGAAGAAACTACAAGGCAGGTCAAGATCTGCTTCTTGGTGATAGAATGCCCCTCTCTGTACCAATGCATTTTGAGAAGACCAACCCTGGTCGAGCTGATCGCAGTACCTTCCACTGTGCACTTGAAGATGAAGTACTACACGACCAGGGGTCGAGTCGTCACCCTTCACGGAGACATTGAAGCGTCCAGGAGGTGTTTCGAATGGGCACCAAGGGGCTGAACTCAATTGACATTCTGGCCAAGAACTCCAGTAAGCCAACCCGGTCAGAGGATCAAAAGCTGCTACCCCGCGTCAACTCTATGGACCTCGATAGTCGTTTCCCCAACAAGCATGGGTAGGGTGAAGAACCGAAAGACGTACCACCAACAAATGTCGGCAACATGCAATCAGCCCATCCAGTGCGCCCCATTCCAGATGGAGACTTGAAGCTCATCACCCTTGGTGACTACCCCAAAAAGAGCGTGAAGATCGGCACCGAGCACCCCGACCTGGCGAGGAAGCAGTTGAAGGCCTGCCTCAGGGAGAATGCTAACCTACTCACGTCGAGCATTGTAGAGATGCTCAGGCTTGACCACCATTGCCACCAGTTCACCATAGATTTGGCCACTATGGCCATCGTACAACGTAGGCGTAAGCACTCTCCCGAGAAAGCGGAGGCTGCTGAAAAAGCTGTAAAAGACCTCCTAGAGGCAAATTTTATTTCTGAAGCCCAATACACAACCTGCCTTTCAAATGTTATATTAGTTAAAAAAATCTAATGGAAAATGGAGAATGTGTGTTGACTATACCAATCTCAATAGAGCCTGCCCCAAAGATGCATACCCATTGCCTAACATCAACAAACTGGTCGATAATTCTACAGGTTTTAAATTACTATCATTCATGGATGCATACTCGGGATACAACCAAATTCCCATGGCAAAGGCGGACAAGCAATACACGGCTTTCATGACCGAGTCGGGAAACCATTACTATAATGTAATGTCATTCGGCCTGAAAAAAGTCAGCGCAACTTACTAATGGATGACGAACAAGGTCTTCCAGGGAGAAATCAGAGACATGCTCGAGGTCTACATGTACGACATGATTGTGAAGTCACAAGAAGAAACCGACCATACAACTCATCCCAAAACGGTCTTCGATACGACAAGGAGATGCATAATGAGATTCAACCCGAAGAAATGCACCTTCGGTGTCCGAGCAGGAAAATTCCTCGGCTTTTACTTGACAGAGCGGGGAATCGAGGCAAACCCCAACAAGTGCAGGGCTTTCTCTGAGTTCTCGACGCCGAACTCGAAGAAATCAATCTATTCCCTGAACGGGATGCTCATATCACTGTCCCGATTCGTGGCCAAGTCTGCCTAACACGTGCTCCCATTTTTCAAGCTTATGCGTAAGAAAGTCGCGTTCGAGTTAATCGAGGAGTGCGAACAAGCTCTCCTCCATATCAAACAACTCCTCTCACAACCCTCGGTCCTATCCCGGTCTGAAGACGAGGAAAGTCTATACTTGTACCTCGTCGCCGCTATTAAGGCTGTAAGCGCGACCCTAATCCACGAAACCCCCGAGGGACAAAAACCAATCTACTTCCCTAGCAAAGCCTTACAAGGCTCCGAGCTCAAGTACCAGCAGATTGAGAAGGTCACTCTGGCGCTTATCAATGCAGATAAAAGGTTACGACACTACTTCTTGACCCACACAATTGTGGTCAGGATGGATCAGCCCGTCAAACAGCTACTCAGAAGTCCGAACATGGTGTGCAGGATGCTTAAATGGTCGCTTGAACTCTCTGAGTTCGACATCCAATACGAGAGCAGAAAGGCCCTCAAAGCTCAATTTCTGGCCGACTTCATCGCGTAAATGACTTCCACAGCCTCCGCGATGCATGGAACCCACAAGTGGACCATCTTTGTTGACGGGGCCTCCAACTCGACAAAAAGTGGAACGGGCATCATCCTTAAAAACAAAGAAGACATCTTGATTAAGGTATCTCTCACCTTAGCCTTCCCTACATCAAACAACCAAGGTGAGTGCGAGGGCTTCCTTACAGGGTTGTGCCTGGCCGAGGACTTTGGCACAAAGGAGGTGAAGATATTTACTGACTCCCAGTTCGTCGCCTACTAGGTGTGGGGAGAATACCAAGCCAAAAATGACAGCCTCGTCGAGTACTTGGCCCTGGTAAAAGAGAAGATGAAGAAGTTCGACTTCGTGGAGGTGACGCACGTTCTCCGCAAGCACAACACCTGGGCATACATCATATCGAAGCTCGCGAGTACGAAAAAGAAAGGTGGGAACAAGTTCGTCATCCAGGAGGTACTTTCTCGACCGAGCATCAAGAAACCCACCTCGACTGAGCATTGAGAAACCCATCTCGATCGTCGACGTAAATGTCATCGACTATATCAATTGTTGGATGGCCCCGGTATACCTATACCTCAGCAAGGGAGAACTGACTAACGACTCCAAGGAAGCCAGCGTGGTCAGGCGTCGAGTTTGCTCTTACGTTTTGATCGAGGACAAGCTATACAGGTGGGGACTCTCCATCCCTCTCCTTAAGTGTCTCAAGGAATTCAAGGTCCCTAACATACTCAAGGAAATCCATGAAGGGATCAACGCCCAACACCTCGGCGAACAATCCCTCTCCCTTAAGGCCTTGTGAGTAGGACACTATTGGGCCGCCATGCAGCAAGACATGAAGAAACACATCAAGTGCGACAAGTGCCAACACCATGAGGACATGCACCTGGAACCTCCCCACGAGCTCAAAACACACTCATTTCCATGGCCTTTTGCATGGTGAGAAATGGACACCCTCAGCCCCTTCACCATAGGGTCATACTAGAACAAATACTTGATAGTTGGAGTCGACTACTTCCCGAAGTGGATATAGGACGAGACCCTCGCCAAAATCACGACGTATAACATACTTCGCTTCTACAAAAGAAACATAATCGCTCGCTTCGGGGTGCTCCAAGCGATCGTTGCTGACAATGAGACGTAGTTCATCAACAAAAACTTCCAGGACTTTGTCACCAGGCTCGCACAAAGCAGCATTTCACATTTGTCGAACACCCGCAAACAAACGGGAAGGCTGAAGCTGCAAATAGAGTGATCCTGCGAGGCCTAAAAAAAAGATTAAGTGAAGCCAAAAAGAGGTGGATCGAGGAGCTACACAACATGCTCTGGGCCTACAGGACGACCCCCCCACTCTACCACCGGGGAGACTCCATTCCGACTAACGTACGAAGCTGAGGCAGTAATTCCTGTAGAAATAAGAGAACCCTCCAAGAGGACCAAATCTCCCCTCGACAAGGCGATGGACAATGAGGCACTAAGGGAGGAGCTAGACTTAGTCGAAGAAATCTGGTCGATGGCATCCCTCCGCGAAGCCTCGCTCAAACAAAAGATAACTTTGCGCCATGATAGCAAAGTCATCAAACGCGAATTCCAGGTAGGCAGCCTAGTCCTACAAAGAAACCAGAAAAACTCGTGCGAGGGAAAACTCGCTGGAAACTGGGAGGGCCCATATCGCATCCGCGTAAGGACGAAGAACACGACCTACTACCTCAAAAACCTGCACGAGAAGAAACTTTCTCGACCATGGAACGCTGAAAAGCTTAAACAATATTACAGTTAAACACTGCCCCATGGCATACTTGGTTTGACTGCGACGAAGTGCGTCCCAACCACAGGAGCACGCTAGGGTACAAGCGCGACTTCTAAACTTGAAACAAAAAGACAAGAGCGCCGCTCTTGTTTGCGCGATAGAGCTCCACTTTTGTCGTACCAATTAGGCAGAACGCCCAACTCGCGATGGGAAGTTCACGCCATGGAGCAAAGACCTCGATCGAGCTCTTACCTTCTTCAGTGGTCAAAACCCAATCCAGCCACTCGACTAGTTCTCTGCACAGTTGAGTATCAACTACGTCGAGCAAAATCCCCAAATACTTAATACAAATAGGCAATCACAATATTGCATATTTACGAGGAAAGTAAGTACTCAACATACGATGGCACACGCAAAATACGAAAAGACTGGCGATAAAAGAAACAATGCATTACAGAGGGAGGGCAAAACCCATTGTTCAAACATTATAAACCGTTGAGCGTAGGCCAGGTAAAATCAAATTACAGACTACTACATCCAGGTCGGGAAAAATCAATAATAAAAAAGTGGCACGCAAGCCAAACTGAAGTAAAACTTAAACGTCTACCTCCTCCTCAAGCTGGGTCTCCCCCCGACTTGACTGTCGCTTTCACCTTCCCCGACCAAGGGGACCACCTAACCATCGACCACCTAATGGAAGGGGCTGATCCTCTCAGTGACAAGTTGAACCCTGGGGTTCACGATTTGTAGTTGGTCTAAAGCGTTGTTAAACCCTACCTCGAGAGCCCTTAAATAGTCCTTCTCGAACTCTCGGATCCGGGCGGCTAGGTTGCCACGAGTCGCAAGGGCTTTCTCCTTCCCGGTTTCGTCCTTAGCAGGGTGTGCAGTGGCCTCCAAGCTAGCAACCTTGGTCCAGAGTTGGTCCCTTTCCGCCTCAACCTTCTTCAGCGTTTCCCGCTGTTGCACCCCAAAATTTGACCAACTGGTTCCCATATCTGGATTATGTTTCAACGCATTTTGCATTTGCATTGGCATACTGCATGCATTGCACTTTTCTCAGTCAGATCGATTTTATTAGGATTGCAGCCCCTGGCGTTTCAGGCAGTTCAGACCGGTATGAATAAGCGTATTTTGAGAATTGGTGCTCTTTCCCAGTGTTTTCAGGCCATCTCAGTGCCCGGGTTTCGTTATGGTTGTGCAATCGTTTTATAATCGATTTAATCGGCCTCCTGGCATTTTTAGGATTTTTCTTTTTATTTTCTAGATTTTTAATGCATTTAATAGATTTTAATAGGGTTATTTGTATTTTTTAGATAATAAATAGGGTAGTATTTTTTTATATAGAATTTAATAGATTTTTTAATAATTTTTAGAGTTTTAAATAGATATTCCTTTTTTTCTTTAGAGATTTAATGGATTTTAAATTCTTTTAGATATCAATTTCCTTTTAATAGATTTTTTAAAAAATAGAATTTAATGTTTTTTAGATTTTTCAAAATTAATAGAATAGATTTTTTAAAAAATAGAATTTAATGTTTTTAGATTTTATTAAGTTTTAATTGATTTTTTAAAATTAATAGAATAGATTTTTTTAAAAATAGATATTAAGTGTTTTAGATTTTATTAGATTTTCAGATTTAATTAGATTTTTTTTAAAAAATAGTTTTAGATATTAAATAATTTTTTCTGTTTTTTTTAATAGGTTAATTAGGATTTTATTATTAATTTTCGTTTTAGGATGAATTAGGGTTAATTAGAGATTTTAATTAGGTTTTTATTAATTTTTCGTTTTATTTTTTAGGGTTAATTAGGTATTAGTTAATCAGGTTAGTCTTAATATTGGGCCAATTATCCAATTTGCTGAAAGCCCACAGTCCAGTGCCACTTGTCCCTTAAATAGAGTCCCACGTGTATTCTTCTAGAATGAGCCACCTCATTTTTCGTATCACTCAGCTTCTGACACATCACCATTCCACTTTCTCCCTCTCCTTCCACGCGTAACTTCCCTTGCTCACCCTCAGCCACGCGTCTCAACCAACTCCCTCTCAGACTGCATGCTGAACACGTAGCATCCCACTCACCACCCTCGTCGTCGGCCATGCAAACGGCCGGAGACGTCGCCGGAAACATTTCCCTCCGCCGCAACTAACCGCCGGAGTCTGTTGAGACCGCCGGAAACTGCATTTTTCCCAGATTTTTTCCTCCACTCAACATCAATCCTCACCGATCATCCTCCATCCATCATCGCCGGAAAATTACTCCTCGCCGGAATCTTCATCAAGATTCATCCAGTTCTTCGTTTTTTCCAGAAACGCCAGGAACACCTTCACATCTTCATCATTGTTGCACCCTAAAATTTGACCAACCGGGTCCCGTATCTTCATCATTCGCATCCGCATATCGCATACAGTACATCTTTTCAGTTGTTTTGATTTTATCAGGATCACAGCCCTCTCCTCACATTTCAGGTGTTTTTTACTCAGTTAGATAAGTAGAGTCGCATTTTTGGGAATTCGTGCTCTTCCTGGTGTTTTCAGCTCGCGCTGTTGTTTTTAGGGATATTTCGGTGTCTATTGATTTTTACCGGTCGTTCCGGTGCGCTCTCGTGGTCCTATTTGTCGTTTTGTACTGTTTTTGTTCCTTCGGGAATTATTAGGATTTTATTAGATATTATTAGCATTTTCTAGAATTTAAGTAGATTCTTTTAATATTTTAATAGTTTAATAGAACATTTTTTTTAATAGGTTTTAAATAGAAATTAATATAGTTTGTTAGTATAGAAATTAATAAGGTTTTCATTAAATGGGATTAATAGATTTATTAGAGTTTTTTCTACTTTTATTAGTTTTTAGAAATTAATTGGAATTAATATAGTTTTTTTAGGTTAGTACTCTTTATTAGAGTTAATTAGGACTTAATAGAGATTAATTAGGATTTTAATCTTTTGTTTAGATCTTAATTAGAGTTTGTTAGATTTAATTAGGATTATATTAGTTTAATTGTCATTTAGCATCTAATTGTAGTTTTAATTAGTTAATTAGGTTTTCATTTAGTCTTTAATCAGTTTTTAATTGTAGTTTAGTTTTAATCAGTATTAATTAGGATTAATGGGTCAGATTTCAGTCCAAATTCTTCATTAGCCAGTCATTTTCGTTTGGGCCCAGTTTTGTTTTTGGAGGCCCAAAATCTTTCAGTCCGTTTTTGTCCGCGCTAGGTGTCATATATATACCAAGCCGCGTGTGCGTTCAAGGAGGCCACTTCATTCTTCCACTTCACCCTCAGATAGCCACGTGTTTCCTCCCATCTCTCTCTCACTGCCACACAACCCCACGCGTGGCATTCATGCACTCTCCCTCTGACTCCCCGTGACACTTGTCCTCTCCACAACCCTCGCCTGAGCTTCACCGGTTGCATGGCCGGCGGCCATGCAACCACCGCCGCTAACTTACTCCGGCCACCCTAACAGACTCCTAACTTCTTCCGGCCGCCGTCAAACTCGCCGGAGAACTAAAATCCCAGAATTCATCATTTCTTCATCTTCTCCGTTCGCATCTTCATCAACCTCTCACCGGAAAACTTCAACCACCGATTCTCATCATCAAGCTCGCCAGAAACACCAAAAGAATCTTAGTAACATCATCATCAATAATCACCAGATCGTCGCCGGAATCATCATCGGTAATCAACTTCAGTGTTCATCCCTTCATCAAGATTTTTCTGATAATCTCCCAAATCTGGATCCATTTCATCAAGAACTCCGTTTAGTTCTTTATCAACCTTCAAGAATCCATCAGATCTCTTCAAAGCGTTCAAGATCCATATTCAGAAATGTTCATCAATCTCCAGTTTCCTTTCCAGAAGTTCATCAAGATTCCAGAAATCTCCAACATCATGATCGATTCATCAGCACCTACGAATCTTCATCGTCCGTTCACCTTTCTCAAGAAGTTTCAACGGTGTTCATCCGTGTTCATGTCTCGTCCTTCCCAGAATCTCCCTTTGGATCTTCAAACTTCCGTAAACTCGTAAGAGGCTCAACGATCCAGCTTCAACCAACATCCAGATTCAAGATCCAAGACTCTTTCGTCAAAGATCTTCAACAGCAACTGGCCTTCGTCTTCAAACTCCTTCAGTTTCAGATGAGGAGCCTTGTTTGGGGTCTGTGAAGCAAGGATTTGAGAGAGGGTGGAGGGAGCAAGAAGCGGAAGAGGGAGTTTTGTTTGGGTCAGAGAAAGATGAGGGTGAGAACCAGGCGACGACGCAAGGAGAGGGAGAAGAGAGGAAAGGACCTAGGGTTTTTTTCTCAGAGTTTGATTGGGAGAATGGAAGTGAGAGTGAAGGGTAGGCCATTGGGACTGTGGGCTTTTGGGCCTGAATGCACTTATGATTCACATCCCCAATCCCTGGCTACACCCCCTCCGTTTTTTTTCTTTGGTGAAGGATTTTGGGCCTGAGCCCAACGTTTTTTCTGGATGGACCACCCTCCATTTTTTTTCTTTACCACCCCCCCCCCCCCCCCGTTTCAGTTCCAGTTGGGCTGGGCCCTTTATTCTCTTTTATTTTTCTGCTTGTAACCCCCCTGAACTGCAGGGTACACCCCTTGTTTTTTTTCTTCTTTATTTCATTTGTTTAGTTTTTTTTAGAAGAAAAATATGTGATAGAAAAAAATAGAAAATATGAAAAAAGAAATGAACAAAAGAATATTTGAAAAAGAATAAAAAAAGAATATTTGAAAAAGAATAAAAAAAGAAATATGAGAAGAATAGAGGAAAAAAAATAGAAAAAAAGAGTATAAAAATATTACTTTGTAGATTCAATATTTTTAGAATAGATATTTTCTTCATAGGAGTTTATTTTACCTTTTTAGAGGTAGTTTTAGAAGTCCACTTGTTAGGGGACTATTGTCCACTTGATTTTCCATTATAGATGAATAGGATAGGGTTTTTAGGAGTTTATTTTTCAGTTCTCAATCATTGTAACCATTTTTCAGAATATTAATAAAACGAGATTTGAGTTGTGGTCCCGAAAGTAGTTGAACTACAGCTGCTCTGATTTCTCGTACCAGACGAGAATATGTAGGCATATGATGCGATATCCTAGCGAGCACACTAACAACTAACCTTTTGTTCTCTCGCTGCTGTGCGATCGAGACTTTCCCGCTGACGACTGATGTTATCCTTTTCTCTTGCCCTTGCGCATTTGAGACCAGACCGTAGCTTTAGTTCCCATAGGTTCCCATACCTTTAAAACCAACTTAATCTCTCACCTCCTGTGGGAGCACACCCTGCTTAGCCGTAGTTAGCTTGAACTACGAAAGCTCTGATCTTCCATGCTGTGTGGAAGTACGTAGGCACAAGACGCGAAGTCTTGGCGAGCCAATTCCCCGTAGTCCCGAACTACGTTGACTCTGACTTTCTCTCTTGAGAATACGTAGGCATAGAGTGCGACGCTCTATCGAGTCAATTCCCTTCCGTTTAGATTTAGCAGCCGTAGTTAGATTGTTTTTGTATCCTTTAGACAAACCAAGCAAGCGTGGATCCCGTCGAGTACGACGGACGTGAGGGGTGCTAATACCTTCCCCTTGCGTAACCGACTCCCGAACCCAGGTTTTGGTTGCGACGACCATGCCTTTCCCGTTTTTTGCGAGGTTTACTTCGAGCGTTTCCTTTCCCTCCGTTGGGATAAATAACGCACGGTGGCGACTCTTCTGTCAGTCGGCGCCGATTTTCGCAGTAGCGTCAGCTGGCGACTCTGCTGGGGACTCCAACGGTTCCCTACGCCTTAGGTTTTTTTCCTAGCTGTTTGGGGTCATCCCCCAGCAGCTGGCGACTCTGTTGGGGACTGCGATAGTTCCCTATGCATGTGGGATCCAACGTCCCCTAAGAGAGTCAATCCTAGCGCTTGTTTGCTTGTCTTTTGGTTGTTTATTTTTTTTCATTGCTATTATCTGTTGCTATTGTGCTGGAGAGGGTGATACTTTGAGTGATAGTCGGACCTGGGCTGCTTGAGTATGCATTTAGACGTAGTTGTGGAGATTAGTGGACGAACCTGTTTGTTGAGCAAACACAAGTTCCCCACGAAATTCACGCTCAGACGAGGTTCTCTCCGAGGTGCTTCTTTCCGATCCTGAGGATCTGAAAGGAGTCCAGACGTGAGGATTGTCGACTCTGGGGACCGATCAATTGGAAGTCAGCTAAGTGAGGCCTCTTCATGAGATGATGGTGCCACTCCTTCTGGGAATCGTATCGTCGCTCATGAAAGTCTGTGACGCTGATGACCGCATAGGATGTCGTACCTTGTCAGAATAGGTCCATACCTGTGAGTGGGAGGGTTTTTGCAGGAAACTTAACCTCCAGACGACCCGGTTTTTTTGGTTTTCGCTTCAGAGTGATTATCTCCGTCAGCAGTACAGCAGTATTCAGAGCGTGTTGTGGGGGTTGTGATCCCGTGTTTGCTGTGCATTACATTGCATTTGCATAAGCATCTTTGCATCATATTGCATAGCATTTCTCTAGCTGGCCAGAGCTCTTATCCAGCCTTTGTTTTGATTCAGAGGGTGATTCTCGGGGAATTTTTCGAGGCAAGTGTGGATTGTTAGAAGACAACCAAGGGGTTGAAACGGATCAAGCAGAGTCAAGCAGTGCCGTCAGTTGAAAGTTGCTGATAGTCATGTCAGGAAACGACTTCCAGATTGCTAATGCCTTGTCAGGCTTTATTATGACGAACAATCCTTTGTATGATTCCACGTTTGACGAAGGCTTTCCGCAAGTGAATAACCTTACCGCAGCTCAACTTGTGCAGGCTTCTATTAGAGGCCAAAATCTGCACCAACAGTTTGTCATCCCAAGTGAACGTTCTTCTTCTGATGCCGCGAATTATCAGAATGTTATTCCTGCTGGTTTGATCTCCCGAAGAGAAGTTCTGATAGTGAGGACTAATAATCCATTAGCTCTTGTGCAAGCTAAGAGGTTGCACGCATTGGAGGAACAAGTCAAAGCCCTGGAAGTTAAGAACGATGTTGGTCTCAATGCTTCAGATATGTGCTTGGTTTCTGACCTAGTGTTACCTCCTAAATTCAGAGCGCCGAAGTTTGAAAAGTATAAAGGAGATAGTTGCCCGAGGCTACATTTGGTGATGTTCTGCAGAAAGATGACTTTGTTTGTGCAAAACGACAAGTTGATGATTTACTGTTTTCAGGACAGTTTGATTGGGGCATCTCTACGTTGGTATATGCAGTTAGAGAAGGATCAAATTCGATCATGGGTGGATTTAGCCAGAGCTTTCCTGAAGCGGTATGATTACAATATGGACATAGCTCCCATTCGCATGGAGTTGCAATCTTTGTCTATGGGGGTCAATGAACCTTTCAAAAAGTATGCTCGGAGATGGAGGAATTTTTCTTCCAGAGTGGAACCACCGATCCCTGACCGAGGAGAGTTAGCAGGCATGTTCGTAGACTCCTTGCAAAGCCCGTACTTTGAGAGATTGCTTGGAGTTCCGCTGAAGTTCTCTGAATTAGTGGGAGTGGGAGAATGTATTGAGAATGCTATAAGGATCGGGAAAATCCAGATTGATTCAAGCAGCCAGGCTAGTGAAACTGAATCTCTTCATGACTATCAGAATGAAGAGGGAGTTGTGATCAATGCCATCATGCCAGATGTTGGGTACCCTCGAGATGAATTGGTGAAATTTATTGGTTCTTCATCTTCTCAGAGATCAGTATCTTCTATGCCTTGTTATGCTGGACAGACAACTGTGCCTGGGGCACCATATCAGGAGTCTTATGTCGCTTCCCTTGCAAATCAGAGAACTCGTGGCCAAGGTTATCAGACTCAGCGTCAGAATCAGAACAGACCTCGTAGCAATTGGGAACGAAGGAATGGTCCTTCCCACCCAGTTCCTGTGCCGTACAGTCAGCTTTTGCCACAGTTGGTCCAGAGTTCTTTGGTGGAACCTAAAGCTCTCAAGCCCGTGCCAGAACCTTACCCTCCTGGGTATAATCCCCATGTTCAGTGTGGTTATCATGGCGGATCACCGGGGCATTCAACTGAAGATTGTAAAGCGTTTCAGACGAAGGTACAACAGTTGATCGACCAGGATTGCATTTCCTTTCGAGAAGGATTGTTGTTTGTTCATACTAACTTCTCAGCTGTCTAAGCTCGTAGATTCAGAAAGTATTCCCCAGCAGAAGCCAGTGGTCCAGACAGGCAGGCACCCTCAGCATTGGCAGTCCTCAGACTTTTTATCATTTGCATTTGTAGTTTCTTTTCTGTTAGTTACTACTTGCTTTTAAACATTGTTTGTTTCGAATGGTAATAATAATAAGGTGACTATGCATTTTTCTGAATTAATCATGTCGCTGTCGCTCATTTACTGCATTGCACTGACACTTGCATTTTATTCACTCCACTTTGTCACTGTGACTAGCAAAGATTGGAGGGAGGATGACGAAATAAACTCATAACCGATGATTGTATGCTTTCAGATAAAACCTTACCGATGACGTACAAGGCATTGTTTCAAATCCCCTAAACACTGGAGATATAAGGAGTTAGTCCCTTGTTAACCACTTCGAGCCAAGAAGTAGAAGTTTTTTCGGACTTTTAAACCCTCATATCTTAACCCGGGGCAGGGTAGTTGTCAGTTAGCTTGACCGAGCATTCAAGTCTTACAGAGGAGTGTTGTCTTTCGAGGACCAATCAGTTTATACCTCTCAAGAGGTCGTACCTCGTCAACCACAGTGGTTAAACCTCACCAATCAGGAGTGAGACAGTTACAATCCTTTCGGAGCAATCAAGACAACCAGTGTCACACAACTTTGTTCCAAAAGAAAGAAAAAGAAAGCCCGCTAAGTAAAAAGAAAGAAAAAGCTGGAAAGCTAATACTTAGGCAAAAATCAGGGCATCCCGCTGGACTTTAAAAAAAAATCGAAAAAATCGAAAGAACTCAAAAGGAGTCAGTCCAGGCAAAAATTAGGGAATCAAAAAGAATGAAAAAGAAAGGATACCAATAGAAAAATCCCGTGAAGTCACAAGTCGTGTATACAGACACCGAAAACGAAATAGGAGTAACTATCACTCCGGAAAATTCTTGTGAGTTCCTTAACTGTGGTTCTTACCCTTCAACATACCTCTCGAAGAGGCGAGCGCTTGTGCCAGGTTAACTGAACCTTAGGATCGGAGATCATCACGTAGAAGGGGTGGTACAAATCAAAATTTTAGCCAAATATCCTTTGTTTCACGAACCGTGAACCCGACCACGATACAACCCTTAAAAGACCTAATTGAGGCAGGGTTTATTCTGAAAGCGCATTACGATAAGGTTGAGTAACCTGACTCCCTCATGACTTGCTAGTCACATCCTTGTTGTATTTCTCACTGATCAAATCACGTAAGCACTACGTTTGAACTTTGGTTCATTCGTCACTCACAATCATGACATGTAAATGAGTGACAGCACAAAATTTTTCAAAATCTGCATAAACACTGTATTAAGATTACCATTCGTAAATAGACAATTTTACTTGCAGGTTAGTAGTTGACATGAAAGAAATTCAACAGGGAATCGTCAAGCAGGACTGAGTAAGTCAGCAGTCTGAACCAGGATGGTGTATGTTGCGAAGCCCTGTAAATCCGGGGCATTGACTTCCGGTAAGTTCAGAATCAGTTAGTCTGCGGACAAGGCCCGAAGCATCAATTGATCAGGGGCAGTTTGTTTGAGAAGCAGTTGATCAGAAAGGAATCTTCTCGAGACTCAATCAGGGGCAATTATACAGAACGTGGAGATTTGAAAGCAGATACTTCAGGTGGATAATCAGATCGGGTTAAGTCGCTAGAACGCTCATTCAGGGGCAAGTCACCGCAGAGAGTGTTGAAACCAACTGGGTTGATAGGGGTTTAATGGAGATTGAATCCTTTTGTCGTATAGATACCGGGGCAAGTAATCTCGAGGTCGTCTCGTGACAAGCTGTTCAGAGCAATACTCCCAAGAGTTAGATTGGGGCAAGTTGAGTGCACTGGGGCAAGTTATTCAAGCCAGTCTGTTTATCCCCAGCCGGAGTTGAGTATCGGGGAATCGTGTCATTACCCTTATCAAAAACCTTAACATTCCGAAAAAGGCCTTGTTGTCGTTGGATCGTTATCCTACAGCTCAAACCTGTTACGTGTCAGTAACCAGTCGTTTCCAAAGTCCAGTTCTCGCCTGGCAAACCGGTAACCAGTTCTCGTCTGGCCCACCCTTCTGTAAGCATCAGTTCCCGTCTGGTGCAGTTTATTGTAACCAGTTCTCGCCTGGTCACCGTTTCTTCAAGTGTTGTATCAGTTCTCGTCTGGTACATGTCATCGCGTAATCAGTTCTCGTCTGGTCATCGTGTGTTTTAACCTATGTGTTATACCAGTTCTCGTCTGGTGTGCGTCAGCTTTCAACCAGTTCTCGTCTGGTTTTCTATGCCTCAGTCTGTTATCCAGTCAGCCCCGTCTGACGTTCAAAACACAAAAATCAATTTTCGTTCAATTTTCCTAATCTATTTTGCTAGCAGTTCTCGCCTGGTAGTCTACCTCTGAATGCTAGTTCTCGTCTAGTATTTCCCATATCTTCCACTGTGTACATAATCCATGTTCATACTAAACCAAAAAGCACAAAAACCTAAAGGTATCTGACACAGTAGTTCCCAATGACTCGCATGTTGTCATGTTCCCCGATACGAAGCTCGACGGATACCAGTGCTCCGATTAATGTCTGAATTCCTTATGGATGTTGTTAAATCAGGATTGCTACTCTTCAGCAGATGAAAGTTGTGTATTATCGAAAGAATTGAGATTGTATTGTTATCCCGCATCAGAGTAGGATCAGGAGTATCCCCAGCAGATTAAGATTGATATCCGTAATAGAAGGGGCATCCTCTAGTAGTGAGCCGTTTATAATCAACCCCAGTTTGGGTCAATCCCCACAGAGCATAATCAGTTGCCAATGGTTTGAAGAGAGCATCCCCAAGCAGGGTTGTTTTTTCTTTCTCCCCAAGCAGGGTTGCCTTTCCATTTCTCCAGCAGGATGGTTATCCCCAGCGGATTTGGTTTCCCTTTTCCAGCATTTATGTTGCTGAGATGATTCTGTGATATCAGGTTACCCTCAGTTGGAGTTGACGTCTACCTTCGGCATTTATTTTGCCAAGCGGTTTAGACCTAGTGTTCTCTGGCAGCTCGAGCCTGCATTAGCATTTGCATGTACCGTCATACTCGCATTTTCAAACAGAACGCATAGCATTTCCATGCCGTATGGGGCATTGCATCATTTCAAACATACGCATGTCAAAACATAGACCAGGGTGGTTACCTATTGGATTTCGAATTTGTTCCCTTGTAGAGTTGTTTGGTTAAGCTTCTCTTCTCCCCCAGCGGAGTGATTCTTCACATTTGGGTTGTTACGTCGGCACTAAAAAAAGATTGACATATATCAGATTTCTGAAGCTGCCTCCTGTTGACAGAATGGGTGCCGAGCAGTCGATTCAGAAGTTCCCCAGGAGAATTGTCCTCAAGTTCGCCGTGAACTGTGAGATGACAGGATCTGATCCCATAAGTAAGATGGGAATCAAGGTGTTTGCTTTCTGAAGCATTATTTCAATACTTGTGGCGTCACACAGGTGATTGATGTTGAAAAGGAGAGAAATTTTCAGATAATTGACCAGTTGTTGCCGTGACAACCAAACTTCAGTCCATTGGAGGCTATTCCTCAAGCAGTTTTGCAGTATATTCCCACGGTTGGCAAATTTCAGGGTTTCATTGGTATTCAACCGTCATCTACCTTTGAATGTTTGAAGGCTGAGCGCTCTTCACCCATTCAGGTCCAAGCCGCTTGAATAGGGGCAGCTGTTGCACCCTAAAATTTGACCAACCGGGTCCCGTATCTGGTCCTATGTTTCGATGCATGACCGCATTCGCATCCGCATATCGCATACAGTGCATCTTTTCAGTTGTTTTGATTTTATCGGGATCACAGCCATCTCCTCGCATTTCAGGTGTTTTTTACTCAGTTAGATAAGTAGAGTCGCATTTTTGGGAATTCGTGCTCTTCCTGGTGTTTTCAGCTCGCGCTGTTGTTTTTAGGGATATTTCGGTGTCTATTGATTTTTACCGGTCGTTCCGGTGCGCTCTCGTGGTCCTATTTGTCGTTCTGTACTGTTTTTGTTCCTTCGGGAATTATTAGGATTTTATTAGATATTATTAGCATTTTCTAGAATTTAAGTAGATTCTTTTAATATTTTAATAGTTTAATAGAACATTTTTTTAATAGGTTTTAAATAGAAATTAATATAGTTTGTTAGTATAGAAATTAATAAGGTTTCATTAAATGGGATTAATAGATTTATTAGAGTTTTTTCTACTTTTATTAGTTTTAGAAATTAATTGGAATTAATAGAGTTTTTTTAGGTTAGTACTCTTTATTAGAGTTAATTAGGACTTAATAGAGATTAATTAGGATTTTAATCTTTTGTTTAGATCTTAATTAGAGTTTGTTAGATTTAATTAGGATTAGATTAGTTTAATTGTCATTTAGCATATAATTGTAGTTTTAATTAGTTAATTAGGTTTTCATTAGTCTTTAATCAATTTTTAATTGTAGTTTAGTTTTAATCAGTATTAATTAGGATTAATGGGTCAGATTTCAGTCCAAATTCTTCATTAGCCAGTCATTTTCGTTTGGGCCCAGTTTTGTTTTTGGAGGCCCAAAATCTTTCAGTCCGTTTTTGTCCGTGTCAGGTGTCATATATATACCAAGCCGCGTGTGCATTCAAGGAGGCCACTTCATTCTTCCACTTCACCCTCAGAGAGCCACGTGTTTCCTCCCATCTCTCTCTCACTGCCACACAACCCCACGCGTGGCATTCATGCACTCTCCCTCTGACTCCTCGTGACACTTGTCCTCTCCACAACCCTCGCCTGAGCTTCACCGGTTGCATGGCCGGCGGCCATGCAACCACCGCCGCTAACTTACTCCGGCCACCCTAACAGACTCCTAACTTCTTCCGGCCGCCGTCAAACTCGCCGGAGAACTAAAATCCCAGAATTCATCATTTCTTCATCTTCTCCGTTCGCATCTTCATCAACCTCTCACCGGAAAACTTCAACCACCGATTCTCATCATCAAGCTCGCCAGAAACACCAAAAGAATCTTAGTAACATCATCATCAATAATCACCAGATCGTCGCCGGAATCATCATCGGTAATCAACTTCAGTGTTCATCCCTTCATCAAGATTTTTCTGATAATCTCCCAAATCTGGATCCATTTCATCAAGAACTCTGTTTAGTTCTTTATCAACCTTCAAGAATCCATCAGATCTCTTCAAAGCGTTCAAGATCCATATTCAGAAATGTTCATCAATCTCCAGTTTCGTTTCCAGAAGTTCATCAAGATTCCAGAAATCTCCAACATCATGATTGATTCATCAGCACCTACGAATCTTCATCGTCCGTTCACCTTTCTCAAGAAGTTTCAACGGTGTTCATCCGTGTTCATATCTCGTCCTTCCCAGAATCTCCCTTCGGATCTTCAAACTTCCGTAAACTCATAAGAGGCTCAACGATCCAGCTTCAACCAACATCCAGATTCAAGATCCAAGACTCTTTCGTCAAAGATCTTCAACAGCAACTGGCCTTCGTCTTCAAACTCCTTCAGTTTCAGATGAGGAGCCTTGTTTGGGGTCTGTGAAGCAAGGATTTGAGAGAGGGTGGAGGGAGCAAGAAGCGGAAGAGGGAGTTTTGTTTCGGTCAGAGAAAGATGAGGGTGAGAACCAGGCGACGGCGCAAGGAGAGGGAGAAGAGAGGAAAGGACCTAGGGTTTTTTTCTCAGAGTTTGATTGGGAGAATGGAAGTGAGAGTGAAGGGTAGGCCATTGGGACTGTGGGCTTTTGGGCCTGAATGCACTTCTGATTCACATCCCCAATCCCTGGCTACACCCCCTCCGTTTTTTTTTCTTTGGTGAAGGATTTTGGGCCTGAGCCCAACGTTTTTTCTGGATGGACCACCCTCCATTTTTTTTCTTTACCCCCCCCCCCCCCGTTTCAGTTCCAGTTGGGCTGGGCCCTTTATTCTCTTTTATTTTTCTGCTTGTAACCCCCCTGAACTGCAGGGTACACCCCTTGTTTTTTTTCTTCTTTATTTCATTTGTTTAGTTTTTTTTAGAAGAAAAATATGTGATAGAAAAAATAGAAAATATGAAAAAAGAAATGAACAAAAGAATATTTGAACAAGAATAAAAAAAGAATATTTGAAAAAGAATAAAAAAAGAAATATGAGAAGAATAGAGGGAAAAAAATAGAAAAAAATAGTATAAAAATATTACTTTGTAGATTCAATATTTTTAGAATAGATATTTTCTTCATAGGAGTTTATTTTACCTTTTTAGAGGTAGTTTTAGAAGTCCACTTGTTAGGGGACTATTGTCCACTTGATTTTCCATTATAGATGAATAGGATAGAGTTTTTAGGAGTTTATTTTTCAGTTCTCAATCATTGTAACCATTTTTCAGAATATTAATAAAACGAGATTTGAGCTGTGGTCCCGAAAGTAGTTGAACTACAGCTGCTCTGATTTCTCGTACCAGACGAGAATATGTAGGCATAGGATGCGATATCCTAGCGAGCATACTAACAACTAACCTTTTGTTCTCTCGCTGCTGTGTGATCGAGACTTTCCCGCTGACGACTGATGTTATCCTTTTCTCTTGCCCTTGCGCATTTGAGACCAGACCGTAGCTTTAGTTCCCATAGGTTCCTGTACCTTTAAAACCAACTTAATCTCTCACCTCCTGTGGGAGCACACCCTGCTTAGCCGTAGTTAGCCTGAACTACGAAAGCTCTGATCTTCCATGCTGTGTGGAAGTACGTAGGCACAAGACACGAAGTCTTGGCGAGCCAATTCCCCGTAGTCCCGAACTACGTTGACTCTGACTTTCTCTCTTGAGAATACGTAGGCATAGAGTGCGACGCTCTATCGAGTCAATTCCCTTCCGTTTAGATTTAGCAGCCGTAGTTAGATTGTTTTTGCATCCTTTAGACAAACCAAGCAAGCGTGGATCCCGTCGAGTACGACGGACGTGAGGGGTGCTAATACCTTCCCCTTGCGTAACCGACTCCCGAACCCAGGTTTTGGTTGCGATGACCATGCCTTTCCCGTTTTTTGCGAGGTTTACTTCGAGCGTTTCCTTTCCCTCTGTTGGGATAAATAACGCACGGTGGCGACTCTTCTGTCAGCCGGCGCCGATTTTCGCAGTAGTGTCAATCATCTCTCTTTCCAGAATAACCAGAGTTTCATCAAACCCTGTTCATCTTCATCGTTCGCCATTCTCCAGATTCATCAACGATTCCATCCCTTCAACGATCTCTTCATCGCGTCGTGTTCGTCACCTGGATCTCCATCCAACGTCTCCCGTTCGTCCAGATTCAACACATTTCTTGGACTTTCACGCAACTTCGACGAAGATCTTCAACGAGCGTCCGCCATCCTCAACCAGTTCTCCAGATTTCATCCACGTTTCGTAGATCCGCGTAGAAGCTCTCCCCAGATATTCTTCAAGGTTTTCGTCAGGAACTCTTCGTCATCCGTAGATCATCTCAGCATCACCCAGGTTTCTTTTCCTTTTCACCTAATTCATTGCATGTTTGTAGGTAGCTAGATCTGAGAATCTGTAGGTTGAATAGTGATGTTAGGGCGAAGGTTTAGGTTGGAGAATTTTGTTCTGAGGGTTTTAGCATTAGTTCATGTCGATTTGGATTGATGAACTCTTTCATGGTGAAGGAGTTAGAATGAATTGATGAAGGTATTTTGTTTCAGAATGTTTCAGAGAGTTGAGTTTCAGAGAGAGGTTCTCTGCGCCGTTTAGGGCTTCAATGAGGAAGGTGAACAGTAGCGAGTGGTGTTAGGGGGACTAGGTTTTACTTGGCTGAGTTGTGAGTGGATTGGGCTCGGGCATTAGGCCCATTGCCTTTACTGATCATACCCCCTATTTTCTCTAAGCACCCCCCTTCCTCCCATGTGTGAATTTCGTTTGGGCCTAGCTCAAGTTTGCTGTGTACACCCCCGTCTGGGACCCAACCTGGATGCAAAGCAAGTTCGTCTCTATCTGCACCCCCCGTTTGTTTTTTTGTTTTTTTTTATTTTGTGTTTTTTTTGAAGCAGATTGGGCCCAGCGCAGTGATATCTGCACCCCCCTCCTGGGCCCAGTGTATTTCTGAAGTGAAATAAATTGCTATTGCCACCCCTGTTTTCCATTTGTTTGAATTTTCATATCATGTGCATATAGTTTACTATAAAAATCACAATAAATCCAAAATTAATCAGAAAAATATTTCAAAAATACCTCCATGATCTTGGATTTATTTGTGATTTTATGAAAATAATAAATTTCATATTCACCCATTTTTCAATTTAATTTGATTTTTCCCATTTTATCAATTTCTTTAATTTGGTACATTTGATACATGTTTTTGTGAATTTGCTTGTGACCAATTGGTGAATAGTTTTGAGTTGATTCTTGTTGGGTTGATTAGATTAGAAGTATAGGTTCCCTTAGATATTTATTCCACATTTTTGTGGATTAATCTTGATTAGTTTTGATTAGAGAACATTAGGGTGATAGTAGTAGGGTTCAAACTCAACATAGGTGCGTTCTAACATTTTATTTTGGGGTTTTTATCATGAATTAGGTTCTGGGACATATAGGGTATGTAGGGTAGATGTAGAAATCCCCTTAGAATTAATATTAGAATTTTAAATACTATATTACTATTTTTAGTATATTTTACAAATGGAGTGTTTGTTTGGTGTTCCCACTTGAGGTTTATATTTGTTTGCTTGGGCTTTTGGGCTTTTCTATGGGGTATGGGGATTGGCTTGAGCTTATGGAGCATGAAGACACCAAAAGAGAAGATTGAAGATAATAATCAAAGGTTGAAGCTTGAAGATTGTTTGTGCTTGGAGTTGATTGAAGACATAGGAGATAAGAGATAGGTAAAGCCTTAGAATAGAACAAATTCTTTGTACAAACATGGTAAGCTTCTTGTGCTTCCATTCCTCTCTATGATATAAAGTCCCTCTAGGGTATTCACCTCTCTCCTTTGGAGAGATAAGTGGCCTTACCTTAGAGGTAGAACTTTGAGGGAACCAGTCTTTCATGATGATAAACACTTATAGGCTTCCTTTGGTTGTCAATAAGCCGGTTATCATTCAACTTATTCTGTTAAGTGATTCTCATCTAGGAGAGCTTGCCTTGAAGAAAGAAGCCATTGAAGATAGAGATGAAGATCAAAGATTGACAAAGATGAAGTTTATTCATGTCAAGACTGTGCAGCTGTTAAAGCTAGGGTTTACTGCTGTTTGGAGCTATTTGCTGTCTGATGCTGTCAATTGTTTGAGATTCTGTGCTTGCTTAAGCTTGGTGATTTCTTGGAGATGGAAGCTTGTTGTAGCTTGGAAACCATTGGAGTTGGATCTTTGGAGTTCAATTGAAGATGTTACTGTTTTGCTGTTAATCAACTGTCAGAGTTTGATGTTTTTTCAGAGCTGCTGCTGTAGGAGCTAGTGGGCTGTTAGAGCTGGTTTTGGGGTTTATTTTTCTTTGCTTTATTGTTTGTTATTTTTTTCCCTTAGGTTTGAAGTGAAGCTGTTTCACTTTGCCTATTGTTTTCCAGGTTCGAGGTTGAGTGGGACTCCCTTGCCTCGCTTGTACTGCTGCATTCATGCATTTTTACTGCTTTACTGTATATTCATTGTTTCTTTTCCGTTTATCCCCTAGGATCTCTGTTTCTCTCTGCGCAAGAGAGAAATATGACAGACATTAGGCTTTCATCCATGCATGACAACATTAGGGTAGGTTTGATTCCCATTTTAACCATAGGTTTTAGAGTTCTTTCTCTTCTACCTCAAAACAATCAAAAACACAGTAATAAGATTTCAAACATCAATAAAAGACAGTTCTTGCGTAAAAGACTGAAAACCAATCAAAGAGTCATTTTTGTCCGCTCGGACCCGTAATCAGGAGAAAACCTTTTTCAGAAGGATAAAAGATAAACAGACAAATATGTGTCTTCCGTAGCCCGAACTACGTTTGCTCTGATCTTTCATGCTGTATGAAAGTACGTAGGCATAGGATGCGATATCCTAGCGAGCAACCTTCCCCTCCTTTCCCGTAGGTAGGCGAACTACGTTGACTCTGATTTCTCATTCCAGACGGGAATACGTAGGCATAAAGTGCGATACTTTGCCGAGTCATTTTATTTTCTTTTAACCTCAGACCTGTAGAATAGATAGAATAACAATCCGTACCAGAAAACAAGCGTGGATCCCGTCGAGTACGACGGACGTGAGGGGTGCTAATACCTTCCCCTTGCGTAATCGACTCCCGAATCCAGGATTTGGTTACGATGACTATTCCTTTCCCGTCTTTGCGGTAGGTTTACTTCGAGCGTTTCCTTTCCCTCCGCTGGGATAAATAACGCACGGTGGAGCCTCTTCTGTTTATCCGGCGCCGATTTTCGCAGTAGCGATAGCTGGCGACTCCAACGGTTCCCTACGCGAGTCAATCCTAGCGCTTGTTTTCCCGTCGTGGGTTTTGTATGGATTTACGTTTCTGTATTTTACATTCAGCATTATATTATTGTTATTATTGCTGTGGGTATGAGGGGGTTCCATGATTGAGAGATAAGCCGGACCTGGGCCTGAGTGCACCTAGAATTATAGTGGAAATTAGTAGGCGCGTGCATGCTTTGCATGTACTAGTGTCTCATGAAATCCACGCTCAGACGAGGTTCTCTCGGTTGACTTCTTTTTCAACCCTTTGGGTTGAGGGGGTTGTTGGTTTGGAGGATTGTCGACTCTGGGGACCGATCATTTGGAAGTTGGCTAAGTGAGGCCTCTTCAGGACATGATGATGCCACACCTTCTGGGTATCGTATCATCAGTCTTGAAAGTCTGTGACACCAACGACCGCATAGGATGTCGTACCTTGTGTCAGTTATTAGGACACCTACCTGTGAGAAGGGTTGGGCATGCAGGTAACTCGACCTCCAGATTATCGGTTTTCTTGATTGAGGTTTAGTGGTATTTGAGGACAGTGTTATTGGGTCTGTCAGAGACCAGGTTGGAGCATCGTGGATGGTCTGGAGCAGTTTGTGGGTCTATTTGAGGCCAATATTGTGGATTGGATTTCTCAGCCAGGGGCACTTGATCCCTTGTTGCATTGTTTGCATATTGCATTGTTTGCATCATCATGTGCATATCATTAATGTGTGTCTGTGCTGCAGGTGCATTTTCATACTTCCTGATTCTAGTGCTCCAGACTTCTATCTGTTATTATGAGTACTTTGAGGAAGACTGTTGCGTATAAGTTGCCTACCCCTGATGTGACTTCTCTGTTGGGTCTGATTTCCCTAGCTGACGATGATGTGAAGAGAAGTTTTAGAAAGAGTTATGGGAAGCTACTAAATTTGGTTTGCAGACCAACCACATATGAGCTGAATGGGTTATACACATTGATGCAGTTATACGATCCCTCCTTGAGGTGTTTTATGTTCCAGGACTTCATTTTGGCTCCGACCATGGAGGAGTACGCTGAGTTTCTAGAGTTTCCAGTTCAGAACAGAGTGCCCTTTCATTCACTTTGCCGCTAAGCCTAAGATGGAAGACTTAGTTGTTCCCTTGCATATGGATCCTGCAGAGCTGTTGTTGAATTCCTGGCATGGATTTTCTAGGTTTTCTCTCAAATTTTTGGTTGGCAAAGCCCAAGAATATGCCAAAAGTGGCTACTGGATCGTGTTTAACGTTGTTCTTGCCTTGTGCATCTATGGGATTATATTGTTCCCTAATCTGCCTGAGTTCGTTGATTTGTATGCATTCCACTTGTTTGCTGTAGGCAACCCGATGCCTACCTTGATTGGAGACTTCTATCATTCCTTGCATTATAAGAATGAAAATAGGAGGGGGGAAAATGTCCATTGTTGTGTACCTTTGCTGAATATGTGGTTTGAGAGCCATCTGCCCAAGAAGGGTCCTTTTGTTGAATCTGTAGATACAGCTGAATGGTCTGAGCGTTTAATGGGGCTTTCTTCAGAAGACATTGTCTGGTTCGATAGAGATTTATTGGGGTCAGAGATTATCTTCAGTTGCGCCGGGTTTCCCAACGTTCCTCTAATTGGAAGGAAGGGGTGTATTAACTACAACCCATGTTTGTTGGTTCGACAGTTCGGGTATGCTTCGAAGAGTCCACCAAAGGAGGAAGAAATACAGGAATCTCTGTATTTCACTGGCGACCTGAGTGGGGAATTATTGGCCAAGCTTCAACACGCTTGGAATCATATCTGCAGAAGAGGGAAACCATTACTAGGCAAGAATGATTGTCAAGCCTATATGCCATACAAGGTGTGGATTCAAGAGAGGGTAAGGCAGGTGCAGATGCCTTTTCCAGCAGTATCACGTCCCGTTCCCATTCCAGTTAAGGAGCCGACTACTGTGGCTATTAAGGTTTATGAGCAGGTAGTGAAAGAAAAAGAAGACTTGATAAAGATCAATGAAGAGCTAGAGAAGGAAATGGCTCAAATCCGGAGTGAGAAGAACAAAGCTGTGTATTCCTTCCAACAGCAGACTGAGTTGGTAAACAGGCTAGGTGTCGAACTGACAGAAGAGACAAAGAAACGTGAATGCCTGGGAAAAGAATTCAGAAGCTCTCATGATATGTTAGAGTCCAAGAAGAAGTCACTTGATGCCGCCTACCGGGAAATCTCTTCGTGCAACAGAACATGGAATGTTACACTAACCAACAACAAAAAGAGGGAAGACAAATTGAAACAGCAAATCTCTGAACTCGAAGACCAGTTGAAGGCTGGCAAGAGAAAGTATGAAGAGGAGGTTATGACAAGATATAGTCTTCAGAACTCATTGAACAAGGCCATCGAGTGCAAGAAGGAGGCTGTGTCTCAGAAGCGGAAGTTAGATGACCGCTTTGGAGAAGGGGCATGGGAGGAATCTATTGGTGATTTACGACGTGTTCTCAAGCGAAGAGATCTACTTGTCGAGGGTTTGCTTACTCAACCAAATCATCCCGAGACTAAGAGATTATTAGAGGAGTACCAGGCGTATGGTTGCACTTGACTATCTCATGTATTGATGTGTATGCTTTATTTGCATTGTGCTGGACATCACCAGGATTGTTGGTTGAGGGCATGCCTTCTTATTGTACACTCATTAATATTGTATTCCTGACTTGATGGGATTTTCTGCAATGTATGAGATGTTTTTCTATGATTGGGTTTCGAGCTTCTTATTGCTATCACTGTCACCGCACTGACACATTGGCACTAGAATTGGGGAGTGATATTCCCTAATGCACAGACACATGTTGCATTTGCATACACATTCATATTGCATTCACCAGGTAATTATTGAACTGTATCTCATTTCCTGCACTTCATCAGGTTCTTCCAGGATTGAAAGTCAACGTCCTCACCGATACTCTACTCGTACCAACTGCAAAAGAGTTATGGACCAGATGCAATACGAGATGCAGGAGATGCGTGAAAAGCTGGCGCTGTTCATGCAGACGATGGAGACAATTGTGAAGGGGCAGGAAAACCTGCAGACTTTGGTGCAGCCATTGCTGGCGAGAAGTGCCGGGAATGGAAACGAAGACCACAATTCTGTACGTGTTGACACCATTCATGGGGATGGTACTCCTACACCTGTAGCTCCACCTGTGGT
This sequence comes from Lathyrus sativus, assembly GCA_963859935.3. Lineage (NCBI taxonomy): Eukaryota > Viridiplantae > Streptophyta > Magnoliopsida > Fabales > Fabaceae > Lathyrus > Lathyrus sativus. The sequence goes on along the minus strand of OZ012739.1, from coordinate 62,259,189 downwards.
GAATATACCTGTTGTGAATGTGAACAATGGTGCTGGCGCCGGGAATGGTAATACAGGAGTTGGTAATGAGACTGTCATTAACAATGTTGGGTTCGGAGACGCCAGTCTGGGCGGTGATAATAATGGAGGTAATGGCTTTGGTAACAACGGACTCGGCTATAACGACCAGGGGTTTGATTATGTCAACCAGGATGGGAAGTTTGGCTTCAACGCTCAGGGTTTCGGATATGATAATGCTAATCAGGCCTATGGTGGATTCGGTAACGGAAATGGTGCTGGAATGATGTCTTTTGGACCTGTCGGGGTCGCTCAAGGGTATGGTAACAGAGGACGGGGACCTATGATGAATCAGACTAGATTTGGTCGTAACAATGGGTATGATGGATATGGAAATGAGAATGTTAATTGGATGGAAGACCAACAAGAAGATGCCTTCTCTGGTAGGGGTATGGATGGACTTGTGGATCCTGTTCAGAGGATCAAAATGCTTGAGGAGAAAATGAAGGGTGTAGTGAATCAGAATACTTCTGGTTTAGATATGACCACAATGGGATTGGTGCCCGGCCTAAGGGTACCGCTGGAGTTTAAAGCTCCCACCTTTGATAAATATAAGGGAGACATTTGTCTGAAGGTGCATATTCGCTCTTACTATAGACGGATGTCCGCCTACTCGAATGATGAAAGAATGCTGATGCATTTCTTTCAAGACACTCTATCCGGACCGTCACTTGAGTGGTATATGGGGCTGGAACCCACTCAGATCAAAACATGGAAGCAACTGGCTGAGGCGTTTGTGACTCATTACAAGTATAACAATGACCTGGCACCGAACAGGGTCCAGCTGCAAGGCTTGTCACAGAAAACTGGGGAGAGTTTCAAAGAATATGCGCAAAGGTGGCGCGACATGGCGACAAGAGTGCATCCTCCTCTAGTGGAGAAGGAAATGAATGATATGTTCATTGGAACATTCACGGGGATATTCTACGAGAAGTTGTTTCCTGTTGCGTTGGGCAGTTTCTCTGATCTGATCTTGATGGGTGAAATGATTGAGAATAGTATTAAGGTGGGAAGGTTCCAGGATGGGGAGTCTACTTCGTCGGGAGGTAATAGAAAAAGCATTCGGTGGTCGACGTCAAGGTGATTCTAGTGCAGTGTTTGGTGGTCGGGGCAGAGGCAGAGGAATACACTAGTATAACCAGCCGCAGCAGGTAGCTAGTGTCACGATTCTGATTCCTCAACAGAGACAACAACAACAACCGCAGCAACAACAGCAGCAGCCACAGCAGCAGCAGGGGCAGAATGCTGGCCAGAGAAGATTTCCGAATGCGAAGCCGAAAAGAGTGTTTGAAGCGCCTCCTTCCACGTACGCGGAACTCTTTCAGACACTGTTGGGGTTGAATTTAGTTGAAAAGAGGACCTTGGCGCCGCCCACGGGACCAACCTTTCCTTATGGGTATGATGTTAACAAACATTGTGACTTCCACTCCGGGGCACCCGGGCATGACATAGAGGCCTGTCATGCGTTTAAACATAAGGTTCAAGATCTACTGGATAGCAAGGCCATAAATTTTGGACAAGCAGGTCTGAATATAGTACAACAGTCTATGCCCAACCATGGGGCAAATGCTATTTTGACTGAGGAGGGTTTGAATCTGATTATGAATGTTGATGAACTGAAAACACCGTTGTGTGAAGTAAAGAGCAGGTTATTGAAAGGAGGTGTGTATCCGGGCTGCGATGAGTTTTGTCTAGAATGTTGGACCCAAGTTGGGGGTTGTGCTGAATTGAAGAAGGGTATTCAGACCTTGATAGACGAAGGCACATTGCAATTTGATAGAACGACAGTTGAGAAACCTGCAGAGGTGTTAGCTGATGAGCAAAGTGATGTTGCTACGGTGACAATTCCACGGAAAACGATAACTATAACAGCGCCATCCAGGCGGCTGACGATCACTATTACAAAGGCAGGGCCAATCCCTTATGAGAGCACCAAGGCAGTACCATGGACTTATGGGCTGGAAGCATATTGTGATGGGGAGAAAATTGATATCAGTAAACAACCAGCTGGGGTTATGGACAATGTCGTCGGGACTGGAGGAATGACGAGGAGCGGGAGAATTTTTATATCACCTGAGGTAGAGGATGAACGATTGGCAAAAGGTAAAGGTAAAGTGAATGAGAATGTCCCAGTGCAGAGGAATGAAAAAGAAACGTCACTGAAAGATGTAGAAGAGTTTATGCGTCTTATCCGTAAGAGTGACTATAAAATTGTTGAGCACCTTCAACAAACGCCATCGAAGATCTCCATATTGTCGCTGTTATTATGTTCCGAAGCCCATAGGAATGCGTTATTGAAAATTCTGGACACGTCGTTTGTACCCCAAGATGTTTCTGTGAATCAGTTGGAGGGGGTGATGGCGCACGTGAATGCAGGCCATAGTTTGGGATTTACGGATTTTGATTTGACCCCGAGGGGAAGAAAGCATAATATGGCGTTGCACGTCTCAGTTGAATGCAGGGGCACGGTCATGTCTCATGTGTTGGTAGATACCGGGTCTTCCTTGAATGTGTTGCCGAAGAAAGCAATGATGAAGTTGGACATCAGGGGGATCATTTGTACGCCTAGTGACTTGGTGGTCAGGGCATTTGATGGTACGCGAAGGTCAGTCTTTGGATCTATAACTTTGCCTCTGCAAGTGGGGCCGGAGGTTTTCGAAACTGAATTCTACATTATGGACATCCAGCCAGCGTATAGCTGTCTTCTTGGACGACCATGGATCCATGGTGCTGGGGCAGTCACATCTACCTTACACCAAAAGCTGAAGTACATGGTGGGGGGCAGTATGGTCATAGTTTGTGGAGAGGAGGATATACTGGTCAGCCATTTGTCGTTATTCAAGTACGTGGAAGTCGACGGCGAAATCCATGAAACACCCTGTCAAGCCTTCGAGGGGTTGCGCATTAAGGACAAAGTTCCAGGGCCGAGTAAAGCATCAGAGGTGGCAGTGTCGTCGTACAAAGAGGCTCAAGCTCTAGTGAAGACCGGCGAGACCCAGGGCTGGGGCAAGGTTTTGGATATCCCTGTGAAAATGGACAAATTTGGACTGGGATATCATCCTTCATCATCAACGCCTACTGCAGGGGCACCCCGCTTCAAAGGACCAATAACAATTACGGCTGGTGGGGTATATCACGAGATCATCAACGTTGTTTCAGATTCTGAAGAGGGAGACAGCGACTGCGACATGGACGCCTGGATTCAGCCGAGCGTGCCAGGACAAGGGCTTTGCAATTGGTCTATTCAGGAGACTGTTCCTGTGACAACTAAACAGTAATGCTTTGTTTTCTTAATTGTTGAACAATCCGGTGTCCTACCCGGGGCATCGTGATTTTGCTTAGGGCCATTCTGTTATGTACATTGCACTGTTTGATCGTTAAATAAAAGGCGTTTTTCATGTACAAATATTGTGATCTCTGTTTTTCCTGTTTTTATTTTTACAATAAAATGGCAACGTGGTTATTCGCTTTGTATGTGTTTTGAAGCATTTAACCATTTCCTTTGCAGGATTACTATTTCAGATGACATCTATGAACCGCCTATGACTCACTTCGACTTTGAGCACCCGGTATTTCATACCGAAGAAGAGATTGTTGAAGATGGCGATGTTCCAGAGGAGTTGTCTTGGTTGGTAAAACAAGAAGAAAGAATCATTCTGCCTCATGAAGAAGTCATTGAGATCGTCAATCTGGGGTCGGAAGGGGTTGAAAGGAACATCCGTATAGGGGCCGCGCTGCAGAGCGACGTCAAGTGATGATTGGTTGAAATGCTCAAAGAGTACAGTGATATTTTTGCTTGGTCGTATGAGGATATGCCTGGGCTGGATACGAATATGGTTGTGCACCGTCTGCCGCTAAAAAAAGAATGCCCGCCGGTTAAGCAGAAGCTCCGAAGAACTAGACTGGACATGGCTGTGAAGATTAAGGAGGAGGTTTAAAAGCAGTGGGATGCTGGTTTCCTAGTTGTTACAAAATATCCCTCATGGGTCGCTAATATTGTGCCAGTGCCAAAGAAAGACGGTAAAGTGAGAATGTGCGTAGATTACCGTGATTTGAACAAAGCGAGCCCGAAAGATGATTTCCCACTTCCTCACATCGATGTGCTGGTCGATAACACCGCTCAATTCTCCATATTCTCCTTCATGGATGGCTTCTCGGGCTATAATCATATTAAAATGGCGCCAGAAGACATGGAGAAGACTACCTTCATTACGCCCTGGGGAATATTTTGTTACAAAGTGATGCCCTTCGGATTGAAGAATGCTGGGGCAACGTATCAGCGTGCAATGACGACTCTCTTTCATGACATGATGCATAAAGAGGTCGAGGTTTATGTTGATGATATGATTGCCAAATCCCAGACGGAGGAAGAACATTTGGTGAATCTGCTGAAATTATTCAAGAGGCTTAGGAAGTTCAGGCTGAGACTGAACCCTAACAAATACACCTTCGGGGTGAGATCGGGTAAACTGCTGGGGTTTATCGTGAGCGAAAAAGGAATAGAGGTTGATCCTGCGAAAATAAAAGCAATACAAGAAATGCCGACGCCTAAAACAGAAAAAGAGGTACGCGGGTTTTTAGGGAGATTGAACTACATTGCTCGGTTCATATCTCACCTAACAGCTACGTGTGAGCCATTATTCAAGTTGTTGAAAAAAGACCAGGCTGTAACATGGAATGAAAATTGTCAAAAAGCATTCGATAAAATAAAACAGTATTTGCAGGAACCTCCTATTTTGATACCTCCAGTGGCAGGGAGACCCTTGATTATGTATTTGACGGTTCTTGAGGGGAGTATGGGTTGTGTTCTCGGTCAACATGACGAGACAGGGCGTAAAGAGCATGCGATATACTACCTGAGTAAGAAGTTTACTGACTGTGAATCTTGATACTCAATGCTCAAAAAGACTTGTTGTGCGCTAGCCTGGGCCGCCAAGCGTTTAAGACAGTACATGCTAAATCATACAACCATGCTCATTTCTAAGATGGATACTATCAAATACGTATTTGAAAAGCAGGCACTATCTGGGAGAATTGCCCGTTGGCAAATGGTTTTGACCGAATATGACATCCAGTATGTTTCACAGAAGGCTATAAAGGGGAGCGTGTTATCGGAGTATCTAGCTGAGCAGCCTGTTGAGGACTACCAATCGATGAGGTTTGATTTTCCTGACGAGGATATCATGTACCTGAAGATGAAAGATTGGGAAGAACCGTTGCCGGATGAAGGACCAAAGGCAGATTCCAAGTGGCAGTTGATCTTTGACGGAGCTGTAAACTCCTATGGTAGCGGAATAGGGGCAATCATCACTACTCCACACGGGTCGCACATCCATTTACTGCTCGATTGACCTTTCCGGTTACCAATAATGAAGCCGAATATGAAGCTTGTATTATGGGGCTTGAAGAAGCCATTGATTTGCGAATCAAAAATCTGGATGTATACGGAGACTCGGCTCTGGTGGTGAATCAAATAAAAGGAGAATGGGAGACACGTCAGCCCAATTTGATATTGTACATGAATTATGCAAGGAGATTGTTTCCTTTCTTTGACAAGGTTGAATTGCATCATGTGCCGCGAGCAGAAAATCAGATGGCTGATGCCCTGACTACATTGTCTTCCATGTATAAAGTTAACTTCTGGAACGAGGCTCCCAGGATTGTTATCTCTCGGCTTGATAGGCCCGCATTCATATTTGCCATTGACGAAGCATTTGATGATAAGCCCTGGTACTTTGATATCCAGAATTTCCTGAAGAACAAGGAGTATCCGGCTGGGGCATCCAGTGGCGATCAGAAGACTCTCAGGAGATTGGCTGGTAATTTCTATCTAAATCCGGACGGTGTCCTGTACAAAAGGAATCATGACTTGGTGTTGCTACGATGTGTAGACGAGAAAGAGGCGAAGTTGCTCATGGAGGAAATACATGAGGGTACGTTTGGTACACATGCTGGTGGGCATGCTATGACGAAAAAGCTGCTGCGGGCAGGTTATTACTGGCTAACTATGGAAACTGACTGTTTCAAGTTTGCGAAGAGATGTCATAAGTGCCAGATTTATGCGGATAAGATTCATGTGCCTCCGAGTCCTCTGAATGTGATGTCATCACCGTGGCCATTCTCGATGTGGGGGATTGATATGATTGGAAAGATTGAGCCGACGGCATCTAACGGACACCGGTTCATTTTGGTAGCAATTGATTATTTTACCAAATGGGTGGAGGTAGCATCATATGCTAATGTGACCAAACAGGTGGTAGACAGGTTTATCAAACGAGATATCATTTGCAGATATGGAATCCCTGAGCAGATTATTACCGACAACGGTTCGAACTTAAATAACAAGATGATGAAGGAGCTGTGTCATAATTTTAAGATTGAGCATCACAACTCTTCTCCTTACCGACCCAAGATGAATGGCACTGTCGAAGCGGCCAATAAGAACATAAAGAAGATTGTTCAAAAGATGGTGGTGACCTATAAGGACTAGCATGAGATGCTACCTTTCGCTTTGCACGGTTATCGTACGACGGTACGCACATCAACCGGGGCAACCCCGTTCTCGTTGGTATACGGAATGGAAGCGGTGTTACCACTGGAAGTTGAGATTCCTTCCCTGAGGGTATTACGAGATGTCCAACTCGACGAGGCAAAATGGGTGAAAGACAGGTTGAATCACCTGAGTCTAATGGATGAGAAGAGGCTAGCTTCTCTAGCATACGGTCAGTTGTACCAGAGCCGAATGAAGAAAGCGTATGATAAGAAGGTACACCCTCGAAGCTTTCAGACGGGCGACCTTGTGCTGAAGAGGATCCTCCCGCCACAAACAGATCACAGGGGCAAGTGGACCCCCAATTACGAAGGGCCATACGTTGTCAGAAAAGTCTTTTCAGGAAGAGCTTTGTTGCTGTCCACCATGGACGGGGAAGACTTTACGTCGCCTGTGAATTCGGATGCAGTTAAAAAATACTTTGCTTGAAATTGACCCGCTGGACAGAAAAAAGAGAGTCCAGGAAAAAATGGGGCATCCTGGCAAACCAAAAACAGAATAAAAGGTTCGGGCAAAAGTTAGGGATAAAGTTGAAAAAAGATGTACACCCGCGAAGTCGAAAACCTACACTGGGCGGCGTCGGCAAAAAAGGGTATCCCGGTGAACTGAAAACCCGCAAAGGGCGGTTCACGCAAAAGTTAGGGATTTAAAAAGCAAATGACTGCGGTCCGAATTTGATGCTGCATTGCTTGGTGGTTGGGGGAATACTTTGCGGATTCGTTTATCAGATACAATCTCTTCAGAAGTTGAATACCGGGAAAGCGCCAGAGTCAGGCGAGTCATAGGAGGATCAACTCATGATGTTTGTCTGCATCATGTTGCCGACATATGCGGAAATTTGATTTGTCACTGTATCTATGCTTCCTGTGCATACTTGTATATTTGTTGTGCGTAACTTCCTCTTTTCAGGAGTTACATCCAGTGTACAAAACTCTGCCTATTCAGGGGCCCAATCAATAAAACATGTTATTCAGTATTTGATGCTTGTTCTTTACTGTTTTGTATATGAAAAACGCAAATGTTTTGATAAAACTAGCAGTTGCATAACGTTGCTGGCCCTTGCCAATAATTGCCAAAACTTCGAATTGACTGAAAATGATGTCACTGACGCTAACTTGAATAGATTTGATTGTATAGACTTGTTTTGTATCGTTTATGGTGTTGTAGGGTTCTTGCCCATGTGAAGTGGACGACCAGAAAATTGTAGTCCTAACTAGAGGCTCGTGACGAAAAGACTTGATCATTATGTGAAGTGAATCCTCACGCAGGTCGCGCTTCATTCACTGAAGCTGAGATGACACTGGTCTTTACTGAAGAAGGATTAATTTCCCCAGCTAGTCGCAGCTTATCCAAAGGATGTTCTCCAGAAGGTCAAGATTAATGCTCGCCACAGGATGTCTATCCTCAGTCCCGAGTTTGTAAACTGTAGCCAGATGGTTTACTTTTCCCAGCAGGGTCGTTTACCCTCAGCAGAGTTTGATAACTCTAAAGTTTGTAAGCTGTATTCAGACAGTGGTGTTTCTCCAAAAAGGTTTCCTTATCCTCAGCGGAGTCGTTTAGTCTTCAGGGGATTGTAAACTGTGCCCAGACAGTTCATTATCCCCAGTAGGGTTGTTCATTCCCCCTAGCGGAGTCACTACCTGTTTCCAGCGGAGTTGGTTAATATCCCCCGAGTCGTTTTTTTCCCCAGCGGAGTGTTCTTTCCCCAGCAGGTGTTTTCTTTCCTCCCCGTGGAAATTGAAGGTTTAAAGCTCTCCCCGGCAGAGTTCGTTGTATGTCCTGGCATTTATTTTGCCGGAATACTTGGTGGTACCCGTTCCTTCCCCAGCAAGGTGGTATTTATCCTCAGCATCCGTGTTGAAGCAAGTTTATCAGAGCTCCCCAGCAGCCTGAACCTGCATTGGCATTTGCATGCATTATCATATTTGCATCCACCCAAACGCGTAGCATTTCCATGCTATATGGAGCATTACGCCATTGTCAAACATGCGCATTTTGAAACATAAGTTAAGTTGGTTAACCTTTTGCTTTCAGGTGTGTTTCTCAACAGGATTATGGAGTTCTAAAAGCCCAGATGTCTTTTCAGACAATCAAGGTCCCGCCGTGAGACATATGATGATGTGATTCAGTTTATTATCATCCCCACAGAGTTACTGATTGAGGTTTCCTCGTATCCGATCAGCGGACTGTTTTGTCAAGTGTGTTGCTGCAGTAGCATCTCAGGGTTCCATGAATCAAAATTTCAGAAGTGGTCGCTTGTTGACAGAACGGGTGTCGGTCATGGGTTTTTAGGATATCCCCAGCTGTGTTGATAGAATGTATTCGTGTTGACAAATTATTTCTTCCGTGTTGACGGAATGCGTGTCCTGATGAGGATAATTTATGCCTATGATGATAGGATTTCTTCGTGTTGACGAATCGATGTCCCCGTGTTGACGGAATATAGAGTCCTGTGGAGGACCAAGTTGATCTCTCCGTGGTGACGGATGTGGAGTCCTGATGAGGACGAGTTTTCTCCGTGATGACGAAATATGAAGTCCTGATGAGGACAATTTATGCCTATGTTGATAGGATTTATTCGTGTTGACGAACTGCTCCCTCCGCGTTGACGGAATAATGGAGTCCTGATGAGGACAATTTATGCCTATGATGATAGGATTTATTCTTGATGAATCTATTTTCTCCTCGTGTTGACGAGACGTGAGTCCTGACATGGACAATTTATCCGAGTTCCTCGTGTTGATAAGACGCAAATAAGATGTCATTGCCTATGCTGATAGGATCGCCTTGTGCTGATGAGATGCGGACAACTCAACCCCAGCGAAGTCGCAGGGATTTCTCCGTGTTGACGGAATGTGGAGTCCTGATGAGGGACAGGTTTGATTTCTCTGTGTTGACGGAATGAAGAGTCCTGATGAGGGCAAGTTTTATTCCTATGATGATAGGATTTCTTCGTGATGACGAATTTATGGCTTTTCGTGTTGACGAAATTTAAGGGCAATTGTGGATAAGTTTTTTCCTGTGATGATGGGATCTTTACTCGTGTTGACGAATTTGTTTCTCTTCTGGTGTTGACAAGTTTAGTCCAGTTGTGGACAGAGGTGTTTTTGCAAAGATAGTTCAGTATCTATGGTGTTACATGGGTGGTGAGAGTCAAAATCAGAGTTACTCTCTGACGAATGATCGGTTGTTACCGTAACAATCAGGTTCACTCGATGAATGTCGTTCCCCAAGCAGTGGTGCAGTTTATTTCTGCGGTTGGCAAATTTCAGGGTTTCTTTGGTATTCAACCGTCTCGTACCTCGAATGTTTGAAGGTCGTTCGCTCTTCACCCAGTCGGGTCCAAGCCGCTTAAATAGGGGCAGTTGTTGCACCCAAAATTTGACCAACCGGTTCCCATATCTGGTTTATGTTTCAACGCATTTTGCATTCGCATTCGCATACTGCATGCATTGTACTTTTCTCAGTCAGATCGATTTTATTGGGATTGCAGCCCCTGGCGTTTCAGGCAGTTCAGACCGGTATGAATAAGCGTATTTTGAGAATTGGTGCTCGTTCCCGATGTTTTCAGGCCATCTCAGTGCCCGGGTTTCGTTATGGTTGTGCAATCGTTTTATAATCGATTTAATCGGCCTCCTGGCATTTTTAGGATTTTTCTTTTTATTTTCTAGATTTTTAATGCATTTAATAGATTTTAATAGGGTTATTTGTATTTTTTAGATAATAAATAGGGAAGTATTTTTTTTATATAGAATTTAATAGATTTTTTAAATAATTTTTAGAGTTTTAAATAGATATTCCTTTTTTTCTTTAGAGATTTAATGGATTTTAAATTTTTTTAGATATCAATTTCCTTTTAATAGATTTTTAAAAAAATAGAATTTAATGTTTTTTAGATTTTTCAAAATTAATAGAATAGATTTTTTAAAAAATAGAATTTAATGTTTTTAGATTTTATTAAGTTTTAATTGATTTTTCAAAATTAATAGAATAGATTTTTTTAAAAATAGATATTAAGTGTTTTAGATTTTATTAGATTTTCAGATTTAATTAGATTTTTTTTTAAAATAGTTTTAGATATTAAATAATTTTTTCTGTTTTTTTTAATAGGTTAATTAGGATTTTATTATTAATTTTCGTTTTAGGATTAATTAGGGTTAATTAGAGATTTTAATTAGGTTTTTATTAATTTTCGTTTTATTTTTTAGGGTTAATTAGGTATTAGTTAATCAGGTTAGTCTTCATATTGGGCCAATTATCCAATTTGCTGAAAGCCCACAGTCCAGTGCCACTTGTCCCTTAAATAGAGTCCCACGTGTATTCTTCTAGAATGAGCCACCTCATTTTTCGTATCACTCAGCTTCTGACACATCACCATTCCACTTTCTCCCTCTCCTTCCACGCGTCACCTTCCCTTGCTCACCCTCAGCCACGCGTCTCAACCAACTCCCTCTCAGACTGCATGCTGAACACGTAGCATCCCACTCACCACCCTCGTTGCCGGCCATGCAAACGGCCGGAGACGTCGCCGGAAACATTTCCCTCCGCCGCAACTAACCGCCGGAGTCTGTTGAGACCGCCGGAAATTGCATTTTTCCCAGATTTTTTCCTCCACTCAACATCAATTCTCACCGATCATCCTTCATCCATCATCGCCGGAAAATTACTCCTCGCCGGAATCTTCATCAAGATTCATCCAGTTCTTCGTTTTTTCCAGAAACGCCAGGAACACCTTCACATCTTCATCATCTCTCTTTCCAGAATAACCAGAGTTTCATCAAACCCTGTTCATCTTCATCGTTCGCCATTCTCCAGATTAATCAACGATTCCATCCCTTCAACGATCTCTTCATCACGTCGTGTTCGTCACCTGGATCTTCATCCAACGTCTCTCGTTCGTCCAGATTCAACACATTTCTTGGACTTTCACGCAACTTCGACGAAGATCTTCAACGAGCGTCCACCATCCTCAACCAGTTCTCCAGATTTCATCCACGTTTTGTAGATCCGCGTAGAAGCTCTCCCCAGATATTCTTCAAGGTTTTCGTCAGGAACTCTTCGTCGTCCGTAGATCATCTCAGCATCATGAAGGTGAGATAATACTTAGAAGGGGGGTTGAATAAGTATGAAAGATTAAGACTTAAAAAATAATAACACAATTATTTTTATCCTGGTTCGTTGAAATCAACTACTCCAGTCCACCCTTCCTAGAGTGATTTGCCTTTCTCAACAAGGACTTAATCCACTATTTAATCAAACAGATTACAATAGTAACACCTAAGAACAAATGTTCTTAGTCTTCTCAAGAGCTACTGATTCCAACTGAATCCTCTTAAGGAAAACCTTTACAATCAATGTAAATCAAATACAAGAGTATTAATGCTTCTAAAAAGCTTTTATCACAACAGTGATTTTTCTCTTAAGTTTAAGTACAAGTAATTCTAAGAAGAATATGAAAGAATGAGAGCTTTGAATAATATGATTTCTTTTCAGCAAATTGTGTAACTGAAGAATTTGGTGGAGTCTTCCTTTTATAGGCAGCTGATCCAAGGATGCTGAGCGTTGAGAAGAGAGTCCTAAAAAGGTCTGAGCCTTTTTGTCTTCACATTAAGTAACCTTTCCTAGAAGTAGAAGGCACAGAAAAATCCTTTTTGTCTGTGTTCTTGTGTCTAGCACAAATGAGGAAAGAGACGTTTGATTTACTCCAACGGATATATTCTTTGAATATTTCTTCTTTAGTTTTCAGCAAGTTCTTCAGAATCTGAATGAGTCAGAGTCTTCTAATGATGTTCAGAACCTTGCTGTATCAAAGTCTTTTGCAGCATGTGTGCTTTCAGCGTGTTGATCATCAGAGCATATTTGACACAGAACTTCAGTACTTGGCAGCGTTAGTACTTTCAGAAACTTCTGTAGAAACTATGCTTTGAGAAACTCTTCATACAATATTCTTCTTTGCTTCAGATGCTTCTGACTAGCTTCAGAATCTTCTGGAGCTTCTTGCTTCAGATCCTTCTGGAGACTACGCTCAGGATCTTCTGTAAACAGCAATCAGAATCTTCTAATGAATGCATCTGGCGCTTCAGAGTCAAGATACCTTCTTGTATACAATTCATATTTGCTTCTAGAGAGTTAATTTCATTTCAATCTGCAGTAAAACTCTCAAACAAATTTTAGAGTGTATAATTCTTAAATATAAAATTTCCTAATAGTTATCATCAAAACAAATAGATATTATTAAGAACCAATCTGTGTTCTAACAATCTCCCCCTTTTTGATGATGACAAAAAGTATCAGAAATTTTATTTAACTGAACATAAAGAATTATAACTCCCCCTGAGATGATGAATCTCCCCCTGAGTTAAATACAAATAGGGAATAGAAACTTCCCTTTTGTCTTGAGTAATCTTCAGAGTTAGATCTTGTTTGTTCTTATAACATTTGAAGGTCAGAATGTCTTGCAGATATAAGATTCAGAGTTTGATAATAGACAAATGATCTGAGAGACTCAGAGTTTCTTTTATATAATGTACTTATCAAATGTTCTGAAATAGTCAGTTTAAATGTTAGATAGAATAGATATGTCTGAAGGTTCATTCTGGTGAAGTTATATTAAACAGTTCAGATCTATATTTTCTCCCCCTTTTTTGTCATAAGCAAAAAGTAAAAACTTTTAAAAAGACAAATAACAGGAAACAGTAAATAAGATAATTCAATGGAGAAAAATTTGATTCATTCAAAAGATCAGATCAAGAGTACATAGGCAAACATCAGAAGATATGGCAATAAGGTACAGATGCAAACAACAGATGCAAAAACATTAGAATGAAAAAAAATCTAAGAGTGTTTGGACAAAAGCATCTTCAATAGATCTGTAATCTCAAAGGATGATTGCTCTTGCTTGGACGTCCACTTAGTCATAGTTTCATTCTTTTCATCTTGCTTTGACATCCATTCTGTCATATCCTCAGACTTCTTATCCTGCTTAGCCATCCAGGATTTTATCTCTGACTGTCCAGCTTCCAGAGCAGCAATCTTATCTTCAAAATCTGGGTGTTCTTTCTTTATCTCAGATGAAGAATTAAGATGAGGTTCTGTAGATCCTGGAGCAATGGAATTGGAAGAAGGTTCTACCAGAGACATAGCCAATGCATTATCAGTAGATTCTGTTGATGGTGGAGGAGCATCTAAACGAAGCAGAGGTTCAGATTTGTTGAGAGTCCAGAATAGAGTCCTTGCAGCCTCAGCAACTCTGAGCTTTGCATCATCAGAACAGACGTTCTTCAGATTTGAAGCTACAGTGTTGAATCTGTTGATGAATCCATCCCAGATGATGTCAGATTCTTTGGCATCCATTGTTGCTGAGCATTTCTTCTGAACAGTACCTAAATACATCTGTATTTCTTGCAAAAATGTTTGAAATAAATGATCAACATTAAGTCTGGGCTTTGGTCGTAACAAGGTTACCAGATTTACAGGTTTAGGTTGAGGAGATGGTGGAAAAAGTGATTTTGGGATGGAAATCAGAAGAGGAGGATAATATGGAATGAAGGGTATCTCAGGAGCTTTTTCTGTAGATCTGACTAAAGCATTAAGCAAATGAGGTTTTGCTCTTCTGTGAGGGGTAACTACATCAAAAGGTGCATTTGAGTAGGGTTTAAAAGCAGATTTTGGTGGTTCAACAGATGCAACAGTATTATCAGATGCAATTTGCAGAGCTGAAACAACAGCTTTATCATATTTTGCAGAGTGTGATATGGTTGCTAAAGGTTCTACATCTGTCATAGATTTGAAGTAATCAAGAATCACAGATGGAAGGATCATTGTGAATTTTGGTTTCAGAGGGTTGATGGGTTCAGAAGGTTCAACTCTGTCATAAAAATCTTTCAGTTTGAAACCATAAGACAGATTATGAAATACGGAAGAAACCTTGGGCACAAGATATAGAAGATGTTGGATTGGAATTGGGGATTAATATCTCAGATGATGGTGCAGGTGGAGGAATAGGATCTGGAATGGGAGTTTTTGAAGGTATGGTAGGTTCAGGTTGGTTTATCTCAGAGTATTTTTCAGATGGAGAGATTAGAAAATCTGGGTGAATTTCTGATTCTGAGGAGTTAGAGGATGTGGTTGGTGTACAAGAGGTAGACGATACTTGAAACACCGTTTTTAGTGGTGTGACATCAAGAACTTCTGTCTCAGGGATGTGAGGTTCAGAAGTATTGGTAGGTTCTGAAGGAATGTCAGATGGTTTGGATGGTTGTTCTGAGATGGGTGAATCAGAAGGAATAGTTATTGGTTCTGATGAAACTAGAGCAGAAGTTACTTTTGTAGGTTCAGAAGTAACAGGTGCAATGGGTTCAGAAGGTGGATTATTTGATGGTGGATTGTCAGAGGCTTTTTCTAGTTGAGATTCTTGTGGTTTCTGGTTGTTCAGATGATTGTTGTTGATCTGATGGTTGTTATTCTGATGGTTGTTGTTCTGATGGTTGTGTTCGAGGAACAAATTGTTTGATATGGATTTTTGGTTGAGATGTTTTTGGTACATAAACTGTTGGTTTTGGAATTGTTTGTGTTGTTGTTTGAGTTGGAACAGGTGTTTGTTTTTATGGAGATATGGAACTAGGAGCAGTAACAGAGGTGGTTTGTGTAGAAGGGGGTTTTGGTACAGACTAACATTAGAATCGTTAATAACAAGTTTTGCAGAAGATACAGAAGATTTAGTACCTTTTATTTTGATCCTCTTGGTAGGTACAGAAGCAGCTTCTTCAGATTCTTTTCTCTTCAAGAGCTTCTTGGGCTTCTCAGCAATCTTGACCTTCTTCTAAGCAGGTTCAGATTCTTCTACAGGCTGAGTCCTTTTCCTCTGGAGTTGTGCTTCTTCTTCTCCTGCATCTGGTAGTGGTTGTCTTAGCTAGCTGATCACATTAGCAAGAACAGGTTTTCCTTCCTTCTTGCATTCATCAATATACATAACCACTATATGTCTGGGCTCTTCAGCAAAGAATAAAGGAAAGTCATCTACAGGAACCCTCTTATTCAATTCTGACACATTCAGCTTCTTGGGAGTTGTTGTGAGTTCATCAATAATTTTGAGTCTCTGAAGACTTTTAGCATTCAGAGGCTTTCCCATAATAATTCTAATTCCTCTGTAACTCCAGCAGCGTACAGAGCAGATACTAAACCATTCTCAGTAAGAAGATCTGAGATCAACCTTCCAAAGGGGATCCAAGTTCTGATCTTTTGTCCTTCTCTTTCACATATTCTCTAGATGCATTGATATGGTTCCACAGATGCATAAACAGAATGTATGGAAGATCTACCTTGGTGCTCTGACTAAGGCAATACATGAAATAGAGTTGTTCATTATTGACATAGTCTAGAGAATTGGTTGACTTCCTGTGGGTGGATGCATCCCATGAAGATCTTGGCCCAGATCTTGTAGTCAGGCTTTAGATCCTTGAATTTGTTAGAAGCTTGACCAACAGTCATAACTTCTTCATATACCTCATCCATGTCCACACGCCTAGCTGGCAAGTGAGAAACACCATCTGTTTCTTCATAACCTATTAATTTTCTTATTAGATCCTTCTGTGATAATAATTTCTTTTCCCAGCACAGAAGATAGGATGAACTTGGGGTAAACTGATGCATGGATCCAGAATTCTTTCACAAGGAGAGGGTAAACTGGTCCAAAGAGCCTATCAAAATACTTAACCCATCCTTGAGCTCCAATGATGGAATGAAACTCAAACCCATTTTCTTCCAGAGAATCAAACTCAACCATAGATTCACATAGAACTTCCAACTTATCAACAGGTGTTAGAAGAGTTCTTTTTGGGAGGAGAATAGGGAGCAACACCCATGTTTTCTGAAGTTACAACAGCCATAGAAGATTGGAATTGAGCAGCTGTTGATGATGAAGTTGCCATTGAAGAATGCTTTTGTCAAACGCTTAGGTATAGGGTTTTTATGCAGAGAAAAGAGGAGATGAAAACGCATGTAATTTTCTGAGAGTGTGAAAAGTGTGAAAGTGAATACAAGACATGTATTCATACTAACACTTAGGCATATCAACAGTCAGAAATTGCAACGTTTTAGCAAGCATTAAATGAAGAAAATAATAATCATTTCAAAACATAATTGCTCTAACAATATGGGGGGAAAACAAGATTCTCACTATTCAAACTTCACCTTAAACGTCTCTTCAGTTATGTACACGCCACCTCTTCAGATTTGGTGTAACACGTGTTTGCTTGCATGTGTTCTGAATTCTCTTAAGAAATGAAACGTTAGCCAACGTCAGATCTTCTAAAGATTGTTAGTTCAGAGTTTCACAAAAAGAAATATTGATCAGAATAAAATAAGCAATCAGAAGAAATACTTCAGAGCATTAAGCATTTTTGCATCTGTAAAAATTTGCTTCTGATAAATATTATTCTGGACAAAAATCCATACCAATATTTTTCAGAATAAAATTGAATCTATCTTCAACAAGGGGTTTTGTAAAAATATCTGCCCATTGATGATCTGTATCAACAAAGGCTAAATTTATGATTCCCTTATGAACATAGTCTCTGATGAAATGATGCTTAAATTTCTATATGTTTTGCCTTAGAATGTAAAATGGGATTCTTGGACAAACATATAGCAGAAGTATTATCACAAAAGATAGAAATGTTACTTTCAAAAATTTGATAATCTTCTAGTTGACTCTTCATCCAGAGCATCTGCGTGCTACATCCAGCAGAGCAGCAATGTATTTCAGCCTCTGTGGTATGAAAGTGCAATTGTGGGTTGCTTCTTGCTGTACAGGAGATTAGATTTCTTCCTAGAAATTGACAACTTCCAGAAGTACTTTTTCTTTCCACTCTGTCTCCAGCGTAGTCAGCATCACAGAATCCAACTAATTTGAAATCATCAGATTTTCTATAACACAAACCCACATTAGAAGTACCTTCAGATACCTTAGAATCCTCTTGACAGCTGTCAAGTGTGATTCTCTAGGATCTGATTGGAATCTAGCACACAGACAAACATTGAACAATATGTCAGGTCTAGAAGCAGTAAGATAAAGAAGAGAGCCAATCATACCTCTGTAGAGCTTCTGGTCTATTTTCTTACTTACCTTTTCCTTGCCAAGTGAGCTAGTAGGATGCATTGGAGTCTTTGCCAGCTTGCTGTCAGACATGTTAAATTTCTTCAGAAGTTCTTTAACATATTTTGTCTATATATGTAGGTGCACTTCTGGAGTTTGATTAACTTGGATTCCTAGAAAGAATCTGAGTTCTCCCATCATACTCATTTCAAATCTGCCTGCATACATGTAGCAAACTCCTTTCCAAGCATAATATTTGTTGATCCAAAATAATATCATCTACATAAATTTGGCAAATTAGAAGATCTTCTTAATTGTTTTACAAAAGAGTGGTTGTATCCACTTTGCCTCTGATGAATTCTTCTCCAGAAGAAAATTGCTCAATCTCTCATACCAAGCTCTGGGAGCTTGTTTTAAACCATATAGAGATTTCTTTAATTTGAAAACATGATCTGGAATTTTTCATTTTCAAAACCAGGAGGTTGGTGGACATAAACTTCTTCTTCTATAATACCATAAGAAAGGCACTTTTAACACCCTTCTGATACAGAGTGATGTTATTTTGTGCAGCAAATGAAATAAGAAGGCGTTAGATTCTAACCTTGCCACTGGAGCATATGTCTCGGTGTAATCAA